>OY764961.1:109726546-109998263 GCA_963668005.1 Melieria crassipennis
TCACCATATCAAGCACTTTTTTCAACAAACGAATTTTACATTAAGTAAATAAAGAACAAACAAACAAACATAGCATAAATAAATAAATACTTATTAATAAAAACAATTTATTCATTTTTTAAAAACGTAAACAAGAAGAAATCACCCTTTCGTACCTTACTCGCTAATATTCAAAATTAAATAATTTTATAATAATATAATAAATATATAAAGAATAATATTATATTCTAAAAAAAGAAGTTTATTTACATTGGTGGCATCCAAATTCTCCTTCTCATCCTTTCACTATATATCTGCTCGGATGCACTAAATAGCTGTTCACTCGCTACACAATAAAAAAAAAAAATTCTAGAAAGTTTCGGTTTCGGCTATTCGGCCATTTTTTGGCCGAAACTGAAACCGAAACCGAAACCACTTATTTGGGCCGAAACCGAAACCGAATATTCGGTCGGACACTAATATGTATGTAGATACTTAATTGCCACACTTTTGTTGCAGGGCTTTCATCAACAAGACATACATATTATATTTAACTTCAGATGAAATTCAAGTTTTCATAATTTATCTTGCATTGAAAATGAGATATATGTAGGTGTGATGATGTGTGCCTGTTAAGTGTAAAGCGGTAGTGATTGCCCGAGCACACTCACTTTACTATGTAGTGTACGCACTCTCTGAAAATCTAAAAGATAAGCTAAAAAAGAGCCATTAAAAATACGATGCAAGTACAAGATGTTGTGTCAGACTCACTGACAATTGGGTCAAATTGTTATCAAAGAAACCTAGAGGGTCGTACACGAAGTAATTTCTTTATTAAATTCAGTCCTATCAATGAATTTACGCAGTGTGCTTGGTAGGTTAGGTAGATGTTTGTTTTGACACAGAGAAGACTTGCTATTCTTCGAAACATAAACCTGCACAATTAGCGGCGATAAGTGAGCTGCAGTAAAAACTGTTTATCAGTAATTGCTTTTGGCATACATATGTACATACATCTGTGTATGTATAGCCAACTGCATTAGTTGTTCTGTAGCCAAGCGATACTGACAACAAGAAACTTTTTAGTTGCCGCTATCCATGTGCTAGGCATTACTGCACAGTGATAGGACAACTTACTATATTAAACATTTGACTACAACCACGTAAAACACGTTTATATCGTATCACGTATCACAGTCCAACATTTTTATTCCGTTAAATAACGCGTTCATACATCACCTTTTTGCCATTCACAAAAAATATCAATACAGACGTCGGGGAAGCTGCAGGTTTCCATATCTCTCCGTTCGAATACATGTTTTGAAATAATTCTGAAAACGAGTGTTTTTTTCTGCGCTACTTATGGAAAATTCCTCTGTTTTGACCGCGGTTGTTTTTTTCACCTTGTTACAACGACAGATCAAGTTTGGTAGGAATGCAGTTGCCCAGATAAGCACAATTTACGATTTGGCAAATGCGGCAAAAATTCACTGAACCTGTACTCTGAATATTTAATATGCGGTGGGAGCGTAACGCGCGTTATGAGACGAAAGCACGACCAACACGTTAGAACGACGAAATCGATCTGAGTCACGGCATAGCGTTAGCAGCGGCTGCCCATGCTTCAACCTTATCGTTTAATGATCCGCTACGTCAAAATGGACAGCCAACACGTTCGCTGTAGAGAGTAAGCATTCTAGCAGAACAAAGATCTTATTGATGATCGCTGTTCGCTATCAACTGAGGCAAAACTGTAGCCATTGCCGGTGGTAGGCACGAAGTGCCCAGAACTGCAAATTATTAATCAATTGTCAAACAATCGAAACAAATTTATTAACTGCTCTATACTATACACGCTTCATTTTCTTAACAGCTTCGTTTTCTCAAACAATAACAGTTTATTACTTTGCAAAAATACATGTATGTACTTGCGGTCTTAAATTAGTTGAATTAAAAAATAAGATCGTGAATTAAAAGCCAGTTACGCTTCCTTCAACAGCTCTTGCTCGACATCGGTACCCTCGTATAGGGCCTGCTTGCGCATTGCCGACTTCAGTTGTTGGTACTCAAAGCGACGCTGCGACCATTGGTACCTGGTGCAATACAGGGAGCAATAAGCAGTCGTAAACCAATTTCAAGCCTGCCACATGCACACACATCGATATCTTTCCAGTTTACAGTACCCAAAAATTTATTTTAGAAAATTTTCTTTTTTAAGAAAAAAGAATAATAAAATATCATCACTAAATTTTGTATTTTACACAAATTTTTTTTATAATAAAGAAGAAAATTAAATTAAATCTTTTCATCAATAAATATCAATGTTATTTATTGTGTTCGATTCATATGTATAGGGTTACTTCGGGTATTGGTTACCTATTTGGTTTTTGTCTATATCACAGTTAAATTTATCACAAATTGAATAAAATTCAACGGATGATGTATTTTATACATTGCCTTTTAAACAAAATAACTAGAAAAGGCATTTGCTGAAAATTTTCAGAGATATTTTTTAAAGTTTGTAAAGTCATAAATAGCACATTGAAAAAAATTGGCGTGTAATGTGGTATACTACTTTTTGCCTATGTACTGAAATTTGTTTGATTTTTGAACTGACTAAAATCAGTCCTCGGGTTACTGTAGTGAATGCTTCATTTGCTAAATTTTTCTTTTTCTGTCATATTTGGTACTGAAAGATAGTATACCTAGGCTTCAGACAGGGCAATCCTTTGTCAAGCGACCTCTTCAACTTCACTATGGAGAGTGTTGTGCACAAGGACGGTGGACATCCTAATGGCACAATCTTCAACAAAAATGTCCACCTCCTCGCCTACGCTGATGATATTGACGTCATCGGGCGTAACAAGCGAGATGCCCCGCTGCCTTTGCGATAATCAAATGAGAATCTGCCAAAATGGATCTGGTGGTAAATGAAGGCAAGACGAAGTATAATATACATATACATATATATTAGATATGTAATATATAATATATATATATATAACACAGGTATATGACAGGTATACGTTTGAAGTTGTCAATTAATTCGTCTACCTTGGCACTGCCATAAACAGCAGCAATGATGTCAACCTGGAGATAAAGCGAAAGATTAGTCTTGCCAATAGGTGCTACTACGATCTCGGTAGGCAACTGAGTAGCAGAGACCTCTCTCGACCGACAAAACTTGCACCCTATAGGACGCTTATTGTGTAACTATATGTACTGTCGCGTAGCGACACAGCGGCCCTTGGGGTATTCAAGAGGAAGGTACTTCGCAAAATCTTCGGCCCTGTTCGTATTGGCGACGACTATCCTATACGAAAAGGTAGTTTTCGAGAAAAAGTGCTATACATTACCGGACAGAGATATTTTACGAACAATGGGCCGGACGTTGGACTTCAGTGTGAAGTGGCAATGCACATCAAAAAATGGTGTACAGACGGATGGTTAAAAATCGCAGAGAGAAGCTTATTCCGATTTTGCAAAAACTAATTGATACTAAAAGAATTATAGAAAATGTAATTTTACTGCCGAGTCTAAATTAAATTTTGTAGATATTAGGGGATACATTGAGTACAATCTATCAGTAGAGAAGAGACAGTATAGTACTCACAGTAAATCAGCGAGGTCAAACGAAAAATTGTGGCCTCAGTCGCAAAACACCGTTTCAAGATACACCGATTCACAATCAACTAGGAACTAACAAAACAACTATTTAATACCAATCTTAAGCTGAACTACCTCAATTGAAAAAGCGGATTTTCAAACTTATTTTAACTCTCACGTTTAGCGACCGAGGATAGGATAAAGCCTAAGTTATTTAAAACCTGATTGCTTACTTTCTTTAGGTAAAGTCTGCTTGTCTCTATCCGGAGCCTAACTGATAAAAATCCAGCCCCATTTAAATGTTTCAAGAATGATGTAATACCTGATTTTTTCATGCAGTCCCATCCAAGGAATTATTTGTTTATTTATTTATAAAAATATAAAGATTTTATAATTTTATAAAAAAAATACGACCGATCAAAATTAGTGTGAGAGTTGGACACCATTGAGGTTTTTGAATATTGTTAATTTTTGTTTTGATTTTTGTGTATTGAGTAGTAATTTTTTAAGTAGAAATTTTACTACATAATAAATTATATACATATATAAGCACTGACATTATTATTGCATACTGTATATAAAGGAATTAGATCAATATTAGGTGTTTCCTAAGCCTCTGTTCACCAGAAAGATATCAACATGTCCGAATCTTCCACTTACCTACACACCATCCAGTAACCCATAGTACTACAAAAAAAGCTGGCAAAGCCAATATTTGTAGACAAACGAACACGCGACGTAGCCAGGAAGGAAATTATTCCCACACCAATGCCACCGCTTATGCCATACATGAAACTGTTACGAAAACATGGAATTTGGGAGATATCACGTCCAAAGATTTTCAGCTCCTGCAAAAAGAAAGTAAAGGTTGTCACGCGTTAAGTTGTCGCACGTTAAGTTGCAAACCTTTCGTATTTCTTCATCATCGGCCATTTCATTGAGTGATATTTACTAATTTGCTAATGTTTTATACTTCCAATAACACAAACAGCAGTCCTCAATGACAAACAGCTGTAGTCAATGATGCTGCCAGACAAACTAAATTCGCTCTGGTATACAAATGGCAGCCGTGCTACAATAATGCGCCAATTAGCCGAGCTACACAACATAAACTTAACCGTGATCGTAAACATAGAAATTGGAGCAATTACCCAAAACGTATGGCCCAGTTATCCGATAAGTAACTTATGCCCCGAACACTTAGACAACGGCAGCGACACGGCTCCATCTGTTAAAATATAGAATCAGAACGTTTGTATGGGGATAATTATTTTGATAGCTGCACTGCTACACGAACACCAAACATAGATCTATTCTCTATTTTCCAGGCGACAAAACCAAACAATTGGCATAACTGCTTCAAAACAAATATTTTTAATGGCAGTTTTCCTACTTTTTCGGTGTGCTTTGAACACCAATTAAAACTTTGTTACTATTTCAGTTAAAATTTACTAGTTCTAAAAATTATTACACATTGGCATTTGTTTTAAATTGATTGTGAAACAATAAAATGGATATAGACATATGCGGTAGTACCGAAGAACTTTAAAATTTGTATTCCGAAGCTCAAAAATAGGATTGCAATAACGTTGCTGCCGCTTTTATCGTAATCACGTAGTTTACTATACGACGACGCTCGAAGCCGGTGCCATCTTGAAGTTGTGTGGCCGTGTCACTGCCGCCTTGAATTTTTTGGGGCCATTAGTTTAATATATCAAATGACACGGCCTGCCCTACCCGAAAGCTGTGCAACTGGTTATCCAAGACCAAGGTGAAATCAATACAGTTTTTTTTTTTTTTTGGATAAAGTCTATATTGCCAAAATGGTTGTTTTTGGTTGGTTGGTTATAGCAGTAGTAGTAGTAGTTTTATTATTAAACAGTGTTACAAAGGGTGCAATAATTAAATTAATCACTTATAATAACATTGTTTAATAAAGCTACATTCTATAGTTCAGAGAACTAGAGGCGAATGTGGCTTGATTTTAATTGGCTGATTTTGACAATCAAGTCGCACAAACCCAACAACCAAGGTAAATTTATAAGGCTGGGTGTTTGGGGTTTTGGAGTTTTTGTTGTTGCCGTAGTGCTATCACCTCATTAATCCACCTTGCCAACAACCATGATACAAAAATAGAAGGTAGAGCCGATGCTTCTTCTCAGCCGCCATATTGCGCATCTGACACTAAAGGTCTTTTTGACGTTCTTCTTTGAAAATGTGCTACCGTGCTGTTGTTAGAAAATCCCTTTTTTACACACATACATTTTTTTATCGAACGAATCGTTTTTTTAGGCCGAACATTTTTTAGAATACGGTTTATGAACAGAAATTTAAAAACAAAAAAAAATAATGAATATTAATAAGAAATTAAAAAAAACAATTACACAAAAATGAATATTTGTACCATTCATTGCGTTGTTGCTTGTCTAACAGTTACTAATATTACTAAACAAAATGATTTAGTCACATTGAAATGTATATTGCGTGTTTCTTTTAAAAAAGATCTAAAAATCCTTAGAACCTTAAGTAGCCCTAATTTAGTATTACAACGAAGTGGCATCACGACTCAAGCTTTTGACAAAGACGAGAAACGTCAATAAAAACGTTTAGTGTCAAAAAATTTCCCAGCGGTTCTACCTTCTATTTTTGTATCATGCCAACAACCAAGGAAACATTAGTAAATTGTTATACACAAATGAAACTTCCCAACGGGAAGCAGAAGGAGCATGCTCCCTAACGAGCACAATCTGAGCACTTGAAAAAAAGTAAAGTTCAGCATGCTGAACAAAGTTTAAAAAATCAAAAAATGTGTGAAACATAAACGTCAAACAAATTGTGTTTGCATCAGCCAAGGTGTATTAATATTAATGTGCCTTGGCATCAGCGGAAAGGGACGAAGGAAAAAGCAAGTAAAAAATGGAGCCCAGTGTTGATTGATTCAATTATGTCCAATTGCGTACAAAATTCGTCCGTACTTAATTTTTGATTTATTAAAAGAAATTAAATTTAGCTATCATTCAGATATTCTGTTGAAAGTATGCCTCAATTCGGCACAAACAATTTGTTAAATTTAATTAAAAATATATTATTCCATGCACAAATCCATTAAAATTATAATGTGTATTTAAATGATTGTTAAGAAACATTAGTAAATAGTTATACACAAATGAAAATTTTCTCAACTGGTCTACAATTCGAGATAAAGTTTGTTAGCAAAGAAAAAATCACGCACTGTGGCAACTTTGAATTCGAGTATATTCTTGTACAGCTGAGAGAGTATTTCTAGAAAAGTCTCTCTGGTAGGAAATGAGTATAAATAGCAGCAGAAAATCATTTCTCGGCACAGATAAATTTCGAAAGTCGGAGTGAAAAGGTGAAGCAATAAGTGAGAAGTGCTTTTTTAGTAAAGCTAAGATAAACAAAGAATTAATTTAGCAAAACAAACGAATAAGTACAAACCAAAATGGTTGCAATTGGAATTGATTTGGGTACCACATACTCGTGTGTTGGTGTCTTCCAACACGGAAAAGTTGAGATTATCGCCAACGATCAGGGTAATCGCACCACTCCCAGCTATGTGGCATTCACAGATTCTGAGCGGCTCATAGGTGACGCGGCTAAGAACCAGGTCGCCATGAATCCCAAAAACACAGTGTTTGATGCAAAACGTCTCATTGGCCGAAAGTTTGACGACTCCAAGATACAAAACGACATGAAGCACTGGCCTTTCACAGTGGTAAGCGATGGAGGCAAGCCAAAGATCAGTGTGGAATTCAAGGGAGAACAGAAAAAATTTGCTCCGGAAGAAATTAGTTCGATGGTTTTGACGAAGATGAAGGAGACGGCGGAAGCGTACTTGGGCACAACAGTCAAGGATGCAGTAGTTACGGTGCCTGCCTATTTCAACGACTCTCAGCGTCAAGCCACAAAGGATGCGGGTGCGATAGCGGGCCTGAATGTGCTGCGAATAATCAATGAGCCAACAGCGGCTGCCTTGGCTTACGGCTTGGACAAGAATCTAAAGGGCGAGCGAAATGTACTCATCTTTGACTTGGGCGGTGGCACCTTCGATGTTTCCATCCTGACCATTGATGAGGGTTCGCTGTTCGAAGTACGAGCGGCGGCTGGTGATACTCACTTGGGTGGTGAGGACTTTGACAATCGACTCGTAAATCATCTGGCCGACGAGTTTAAACGAAAGTACAAAAAGGATTTAAGATCGAATCCGAGAGCGCTGCGTCGCCTGCGCACGGCAGCGGAACGCGCAAAACGCACACTATCATCTAGCACCGAGGCCACAATTGAGATTGACGCTCTGTTTGAGGGCGCTGACTTCTACACGAAAATAAGTCGTGCGCGGTTTGAGGAGCTTTGCGCCGATTTGTTCCGCAGTACATTGCAGCCGGTAGAGAAGGCCTTGAACGATGCCAAGATGGACAAGGGACAAATTCATGATGTTGTTCTAGTTGGTGGCTCGACACGTATACCGAAAGTGCAAAACCTTTTGCAGTCGTTCTTCGGTGGAAAGAATCTGAATTTGTCCATTAACCCGGATGAGGCGGTGGCGTATGGTGCTGCCATCCAAGCTGCCATTCTGAGTGGTGATAAGAGTAGTGAAATCCAGGATGTGCTACTGGTCGATGTGGCTCCATTGTCTCTTGGTATCGAAACAGCTGGTGGTGTAATGACGAAACTGATTGAGCGCAACAGTCGCATTCCGTGTAAACAATCGAAGACCTTTACTACATATGCCGATAATCAGCCTGCAGTGACCATCCAGGTGTTCGAAGGTGAACGTGCCATGACTAAAGACAATAATCTACTGGGTACGTTTAACTTGACAGGCATTCCGCCAGCGCCACGCGGAGTTCCAAAGATAGATGTCACATTCGACTTGGACGCCAATGGTATTCTAAATGTGACAGCGAAGGAGATGAGCACCGGCAATGCGAAGAATATCACAATCAAGAATGACAAAGGTCGGTTGTCTCAGGCCGAAATCGACCGAATGGTGAATGAGGCTGAGAAGTACGCGGATGAAGATGAGAAGCAACGTCAACGTGTAGCGGCACGCAATCAGTTGGAGAGCTATGTGTTTGGCGTAAAGCAGGCAGTGGAGCAGGCTGGTGATAAGTTAGGCCAATCGGATAAAGAACGCGTTCTCGATAAATGCAACGAGACCGTTAAATGGCTCGACAGTAACACGACTGCCGAAAAAGAGGAATACGAGTACAAAATGGAGGAGCTGACAAAAATTTGCAGCCCTGTAATGACAAAGATTCACCAGCAAGCCAATGGAGGTGCTAGTGCTGGTGCCGGTGGCTGCGGTTCGCCGTTCGCGAGTGGTTGTGGTCAGCAAGCAGGTGGCTTTGGAGGTGGCAATTACAATGGTCCTACTGTCGAGGAGGTAGATTAAGACAGGCTTAAGAATTTAGATTCATAATCTTGATTAAAAAATGAGACTGCTTTGTTAACCGATAGATTAGTTGATAATAGAATAATTAATATAAGAAATATTGTGAAACGAATCCTCAGTATTCAGTATTACAGAAAAATTGTTTATCTAATTTTAAAGACATTTATTTATATACATATGAAATAATAAATAATAATTTGTTTTGAAATAGAACGTTGAAAAAAAATAGTTTGCATTTTTTTCAATGGTGGTAAAACGGTTAGTGAGAACTGAGAAAATGATTTGGTATTCAACATTGCTGTATATATGTTTTAAAGACTGAGTTGAGTTTTGTTTGATCATCCAAAACAATTGAAGCTCTTTAAAATGGCTTTATGAGGTTGAACAAAAATACATAGATTAGGTTTGGTTGGTATTGAGGCCGGAGTTGGGAATTTAGCATAAAACAGAACTCGGTTAAGCGATATTACGGTTTCGGTACGTTGTGCAAAGTCACATCCTGTTCCAGGTGACACTTCAGTGAATTCGCAAACAGAATCATGAAGTCAAATAGAAATGTGGCAACATATGAAACCTCCTCCTTGCCAGCGTTGTGTTGCTTTAGGCTGTTCAATGATCCTTTACAGCTGCTAAACGCGCCCCCAAATTCTGAAGCTATTTCATTCAGCCCATGTCGGGTTTGTGTGCACATGCTACATAAGCCTGCCATCGCCTACTGTTATCAGGCGATGATATGTCTGCTTAACACTGAAACTAGCTGGCGAGAGCGGAGCGTTGATTGATTCAACTATGTCCAGTTGCGTACAAACTGCATTCGTGCATCATTTTTGATTTATTAACCCTAATTCCCGGAAGTGAGCCTCATAGTCTCACCAAAGATTTCAAATGGTGATAAATCCAAACGATTTTCGATTCCATTATTTTATGTAATCCTCTAATGGAATGTTAAAATTACATTGCATTTATGAATTTAACATTTTAGACAGTTTTTGTACTTTTTAAACAAATTTTTTCAGTAATTTAGCTCATATAAGCCTGACAGTCTCACTTCTGAGTTTACGTTACTTTTAAAATTCTGGGAATTAGGGTTAAAAGAAATTAAATTTAGCTATCATTCAGATATTCTGTTGAAAGTATGCCTCAATTCGGCACACACATAATATGTTATATTTAATTAAAAATATATTATTCCATGCACAAATCCATTAAAATTATAATGTGCATTTAAATGATTGTTAAGAAACATGGAACAAGTGCAGAATAGCGTACCCTCGTGAGAAAAAGAAGGAAAATTTTGCTGTATAGAGCTTGTTTTTGTGAATGTAACAAACTAAAAATTGTGCCTGGGAAACGCTTACAAAAGGCGTGGCACGGGGTCAAAGTTAACTCTTCAATTCCCATGCCCAAAATAGTGAAAAAGAAATTTTTTTTTTAATAAAATAGCTTAGATACGTTTGAATAAGACAAAAAAATACATTAAAAATTTTTAAACTACCCTCATTTTTTTTACGGTGGCGTCACCTACAGGTGACACTGGAAATTGAAGAGTTAAAAACTTTTATCAAAATAACTCAATCGATTTACACGATATGGATATCAAACGAAAGGCCTTTTTCATACCTTCATTGATGTACAACATTATGTACGTTATATGTACGAATAACAAATTATAAGCAAAAAATATTTTTTTTATATAACATTTACAAACCCTGATTTTTTTCTCGAAAAACCCCGTTATATATGTACAAATGCACCATATTATAGCGTGTGGAATTCTCTTTTCAATGAAATATAAAAACATATTGTAACGATGAGGCATTCTGTCGCTATATATCACTCTGTCACAATACATGTATTTTTGTTTTTTTGTTTAATGCGTGTTTTAATTTTTTCTAAGTCGATTCTTGGTCCAAAAAAGTTTCGTAATCCCCTTCGTCATCATTTTCAGGCAATGAAGGTTGAAGGGGGTTTTACAAGTAACTGCCATATTTAAAAAAGTTTTTAAAAGATCTTCATTTTGTGCTTTACATTTTTCAAGAGCATACATTTTGCCGCGGTTTTTCTATGTTTCGATACCTTTTGTGAGGACGGCCTTCGGCCGAGCTTAAAAAAAATAACCCTCATGGGAGTAACTACTGCATCAGGTTCAGTAAAGTGCTTACAGTAGATTTCTATTCGGAACAATAAAGTACGTTGGCTCGCTCCTAAGCAATAACCTTTATAAACGTAACTTCGGCTTCGCGACCAAAAGAATTTCTGCATTCAAGTACCTTTTGTGTGGGCAGCCTTCGGCCGGGCCTCAAAAAATAACCCTCATGGGATTAGCTAAGGCATCAGGTTCAGTAAAGTGCTTACAGTACTTGTGTATTCAAATCCTATGATTGCAAAAGAAAGCGCTTAAGCATTAATCATAAGCGCAATTTTAATATTGCAAACAGATGTTTTTCACTCAATTTAAATTTGAATATAAAAGCAAAACCAAAAAAAGTTCAAATGTTCTATATATCACTGTAAAGGGAAATCCGTAGGAAATATATGGTAACAAATTTTTCATATCTTTATTATGGATCTTTTTCGAGAAAAAAATCGAATTTTATAAATTTTATATAAAAAAAAATATTTTTTGGTTATAATTTCTTACTGGTACATATAAAGTATATAATGTTGTACACCAAAACGAAGGTATGAAAAAGACCTTTCGTTTGATATCCATATCGTGTAAATGGATTGGAAATTGATTGAGTTATTTTGATACAAGTTTTTAACTTTGACCCCGTGCCACGCCTTTTGTAAGCGTTTCCCAGGCAAAATTTTTAGTTTGTTAGATTCAGGAGTCAAACTTCTTTGTAAAAGCATACTTATTTATTTTTTCACGAGGGTACGCTATACTGCACTTAAGCCAGAAACATTAGTAAATTGTTATACACAAATGAAAATTTTCTCAACTGGTCTACAATTCGAGATAAAGTTTGTTAGCAAAGAAAAAATCACGCACTGTGGCAACTTTGAATTCGAGTATATTCTTGTACAGCTGAGAGAGTATTTCTAGAAAAGTCTCTCTGGTAGGAAATGAGTATAAATAGCAGCAGAAAATCATTTCTCGGCACAGATAAATTTCGAAAGTCGGAGTGAAAAGGTGAAGCAATAAGTGAGAAGTGCTTTTTTAGTAAAGCTAAGATAAACAAAGAATTAATTTAGCAAAACAAACAAATAAGTACAAACCAAAATGGTTGCAATTGGAATTGATTTGGGTACCACATACTCGTGTGTTGGTGTCTTCCAACACGGAAAAGTTGAGATTATCGCCAACGATCAGGGTAATCGCACCACTCCCAGCTATGTGGCATTCACAGATTCTGAGCGGCTCATAGGTGACGCGGCTAAGAACCAGGTCGCCATGAATCCCAAAAACACAGTGTTTGATGCAAAACGTCTCATTGGCCGAAAGTTTGACGACTCCAAGATACAAAACGACATGAAGCACTGGCCTTTCACAGTGGTAAGCGATGGAGGCAAGCCAAAGATCAGTGTGGAATTCAAGGGAGAACAGAAAAAATTTGCTCCGGAAGAAATTAGTTCGATGGTTTTGACGAAGATGAAGGAGACGGCGGAAGCGTACTTGGGCACAACAGTCAAGGATGCAGTAGTTACGGTGCCTGCCTATTTCAACGACTCTCAGCGTCAAGCCACAAAGGATGCGGGTGCGATAGCGGGCCTGAATGTGCTGCGAATAATCAATGAGCCAACAGCGGCTGCCTTGGCTTACGGCTTGGACAAGAATCTAAAGGGCGAGCGAAATGTACTCATCTTTGACTTGGGCGGTGGCACCTTCGATGTTTCCATCCTGACCATTGATGAGGGTTCGCTGTTCGAAGTGCGAGCGACGGCTGGTGATACTCACTTGGGTGGTGAGGACTTTGACAATCGACTCGTAAATCATCTGGCCGACGAGTTTAAACGAAAGTACAAAAAGGATTTAAGATCGAATCCGAGAGCGCTGCGTCGCCTGCGCACGGCAGCGGAACGCGCAAAACGCACACTATCATCTAGCACCGAGGCCACAATTGAGATTGACGCTCTGTTTGAGGGCGCTGACTTCTACACGAAAATAAGTCGTGCGCGGTTTGAGGAGCTTTGCGCCGATTTGTTCCGCAGTACATTGCAGCCGGTAGAGAAGGCCTTGAACGATGCCAAGATGGACAAGGGACAAATTCATGATGTTGTTCTAGTTGGTGGCTCGACACGTATACCGAAAGTGCAAAACCTTTTGCAGTCGTTCTTCGGTGGAAAGAATCTGAATTTGTCCATTAACCCGGATGAGGCGGTGGCGTATGGTGCTGCCATCCAAGCTGCCATTCTGAGTGGTGATAAGAGTAGTGAAATCCAGGATGTGCTACTGGTCGATGTGGCTCCATTGTCTCTTGGTATCGAAACAGCTGGTGGTGTAATGACGAAACTGATTGAGCGCAACAGTCGCATTCCGTGTAAACAATCGAAGACCTTTACTACATATGCCGATAATCAGCCTGCAGTGACCATCCAGGTGTTCGAAGGTGAACGTGCCATGACTAAAGACAATAATCTACTGGGTACGTTTAACTTGACAGGCATTCCGCCAGCGCCACGCGGAGTTCCAAAGATAGATGTCACATTCGACTTGGACGCCAATGGTATTCTAAATGTGACAGCGAAGGAGATGAGCACCGGCAATGCGAAGAATATCACAATCAAGAATGACAAAGGTCGGTTGTCACAGGCCGAAATCGACCGAATGGTGAATGAGGCTGAGAAGTACGCGGATGAAGATGAGAAGCAACGTCAACGTGTAGCGGCACGCAATCAGTTGGAGAGCTATGTGTTTGGCGTGAAGCAGGCAGTGGAGCAGGCTGGTGATAAGTTAGGCCAATCGGATAAAGAACGCGTTCTCGATAAATGCAACGAGACCGTTAAATGGCTCGACAGTAACACGACTGCCGAAAAAGAGGAATACGAGTACAAAATGGAGGAGCTGACAAAAATTTGCAGCCCTGTAATGACAAAGATTCACCAGCAAGCCAATGGAGGTGCTAGTGCTGGTGCCGGTGGCTGCGGTTCGCCGTTCGCGAGTGGTTGTGGTCAGCAAGCAGGTGGCTTTGGAGGTGGCAATTACAATGGTCCTACTGTCGAGGAGGTAGATTAAGACAGGCTTAAGAATTTAGATTCATAATCTTGATTAAAAAATGAGACTGCTTTGTTAACCGATAGATTAGTTGATAATAGAATAATTAATATAAGAAATATTGTGAAACGAATCCTCAGTATTCAGTATTACAGAAAAATTGTTTATCTAATTTTAAAGACATTTATTTATATACATATGAAATAATAAATAATAATTTGTTTTGAAATAGAACGTTGAAAAAAATATAGTTTGCATTTTTTTCAATGGTGGTAAAACGGTTAGTGAGAACTGAGAAAATGATTTGGTATTCAACATTGCTGTATATATGTTTTAAAGACTGAGTTGAGTTTTGTTTGATCATCCAAAACAATTGAAGCTCTTTAAAATGGCTTTATGAGGTTGAACAAAAATACATAGATTAGGTTTGGTTGGTATTGAGGCCGGAGTTGGGAATTTAGCATAAAACAGAACTCGGTTAAGCGATATTACGGTTTCGGTACGTTGTGCAAAGTCACATCCTGTTCCAGGTGACACTTCAGTGAATTCGCAAACAGAATCATGAAGTCAAATAGAAATGTGGCAACATATGAAACCTCCTCCTTGCCAGCGTTGTGTTGCTTTAGGCTGTTCAATGATCCTTTACAGCTGCTAAACGCGCCCCCAAATTCTGAAGCTATTTCATTCAGCCCATGTCGGGTTTGTGTGCACATGCTACATAAGCCTGCCATCGCCTACTGTTACCAGGCGATGATATGTCTGCTTAACACTGAAACTAGCTGGCGAGAGCGGAGCGTTGATTGATTCAACTATGTCCAGTTGCGTACAAACTGCATTCGTGCATCATTTTTGATTTATTAACCCTAATTCCCGGAAGTGAGCCTCATAGTCTCACCAAAGATTTCAAATGGTGATAAATCCAAACGATTTTCGATTCCATTATTTTATGTAATCCTCTAATGGAATGTTAAAATTACATTGCATTTATGAATTTAACATTTTAGACAGTTTTTGTACTTTTTAAACAAATTTTTTCAGTAATTTAGCTCATATAAGCCTGACAGTCTCACTTCTGAGTTTACGTTACTTTTAAAATTCTGGGAATTAGGGTTAAAAGAAATTAAATTTAGCTATCATTCAGATATTCTGTTGAAAGTATGCCTCAATTCGGCACACACATAATATGTTATATTTAATTAAAAATATATTATTCCATGCACAAATCCATTAAAATTATAATGTGCATTTAAATGATTGTTAAGAAACATGGAACAAGTGCAGAATAGCGTACCCTCGTGAGAAAAAGAAGGAAAATTTTGCTGTATAGAGCTTGTTTTTGTGAATGTAACAAACTAAAACTTGTGCCTGGGAAACGCTTACAAAAGGCGTGGCACGGGGTCAAAGTTAACTCTTCAATTCCCATGCCCAAAATAGTGAAAAAGAAATTTTTTTTTTTAATAAAATAGCTTAGATACGTTTGAATAAGACAAAAAAATACATTAAAAATTTTTCAACTACCCTCATTTTTTTTTACGGTGGCGTCACCTACAGGTGACACTGGAAATTGAAGAGTTAAAAACTTTTATCAAAATAACTCAATCGATTTACACGATATGGATATCAAACGAAAGGCCTTTTTCATACCTTCATTGATGTACAACATTATGTACGTTATATGTACGAATAACAAATTATAAGCAAAAAATATTTTTTTTATATAACATTTACAAACCCCGATTTTTTTCTCGAAAAACCCCGTTATATATGTACAAATGCACCATATTATAGCGTGTGGAATTCTCTTTTCAATGAAATATAAAAACATATTGTAACGATGAGGCATTCTGTCGCTATATATCACTCTGTCACAATACATGTATTTTTGTTTTTTTGTTTAATGCGTGTTTTAATTTTTTCTAAGTCGATTCTTGGTCCAAAAAAGTTTCGTAATCCCCTTCGTCATCATTTTCAGGCAATGAAGGTTGAAGGGGGTTTTACAAGTAACTGCCATATTTAAAAAAGTTTTTAAAAGATCTTCATTTTGTGCTTTACATTTTTCAAGAGCATACATTTTGCCGCGGTTTTTCTATGTTTCGATACCTTTTGTGAGGACGGCCTTCGGCCGAGCTTAAAAAAATAACCCTCATGGGAGTAACTACTGCATCAGGTTCATTAAAGTGCTTACAGTAGATTTCTATTCGGAACAATAAAGTACGTTGGCTCGCTCCTAAGCAATAACCTTTATAAACGTAACTTCGGCTTCGCGACCAAAAGAATTTCTGCATTCAAGTACCTTTTGTGTGGGCAGCCTTCGGCCGGGCCTCAAAAAATAACCCTCATGGGATTAGCTAAGGCATCAGGTTCAGTAAAGTGCTTACAGTACTTGTGTATTCAAATCCTATGATTGCAAAAGAAAGCGCTTAAGCATTAATCATAAGCGCAATTTTAATATTGCAAACAGATGTTTTTCACTCAATTTAAATTTGAATATAAAAGCAAAACCAAAAAAAGTTCAAATGTTCTATATATCACTGTAAAGGGAAATCCGTAGGAAATATATGGTAACAAATTTTTCATATCTTTATTATGGATCTTTTTCGAGAAAAAAATCGAATTTTATAAATTTTATATAAAAAAAAATATTTTTTGGTTATAATTTCTTACTGGTACATATAAAGTATATAATGTTGTACACCAAAACGAAGGTATGAAAAAGACCTTTCGTTTGATATCCATATCGTGTAAATGGATTGGAAATTGATTGAGTTATTTTGATACAAGTTTTTAACTTTGACCCCGTGCCACGCCTTTTGTAAGCGTTTCCCAGGCAAAATTTTTAGTTTGTTAGATTCAGGAGTCAAACTTCTTTGTAAAAGCATACTTATTTATTTTTTCACGAGGGTACGCTATACTGCACTTAAGCCAGAAACATTAGTAAATTGTTATACACAAATGAAAATTTTCTCAACTGGTCTACAATTCGAGATAAAGTTTGTTAGCAAAGAAAAAATCACGCACTGTGGCAACTTTGAATTCGAGTATATTCTTGTACAGCTGAGAGAGTATTTCTAGAAAAGTCTCTCTGGTAGGAAATGAGTATAAATAGCAGCAGAAAATCATTTCTCGGCACAGATAAATTTCGAAAGTCGGAGTGAAAAGGTGAAGCAATAAGTGAGAAGTGCTTTTTTAGTAAAGCTAAGATAAACAAAGAATTAATTTAGCAAAACAAACAAATAAGTACAAACCAAAATGGTTGCAATTGGAATTGATTTGGGTACCACATACTCGTGTGTTGGTGTCTTCCAACACGGAAAAGTTGAGATTATCGCCAACGATCAGGGTAATCGCACCACTCCCAGCTATGTGGCATTCACAGATTCTGAGCGGCTCATAGGTGACGCGGCTAAGAACCAGGTCGCCATGAATCCCAAAAACACAGTGTTTGATGCAAAACGTCTCATTGGCCGAAAGTTTGACGACTCCAAGATACAAAACGACATGAAGCACTGGCCTTTCACAGTGGTAAGCGATGGAGGCAAGCCAAAGATCAGTGTGGAATTCAAGGGAGAACAGAAAAAATTTGCTCCGGAAGAAATTAGTTCGATGGTTTTGACGAAGATGAAGGAGACGGCGGAAGCGTACTTGGGCACAACAGTCAAGGATGCAGTAGTTACGGTGCCTGCCTATTTCAACGACTCTCAGCGTCAAGCCACAAAGGATGCGGGTGCGATAGCGGGCCTGAATGTGCTGCGAATAATCAATGAGCCAACAGCGGCTGCCTTGGCTTACGGCTTGGACAAGAATCTAAAGGGCGAGCGAAATGTACTCATCTTTGACTTGGGCGGTGGCACCTTCGATGTTTCCATCCTGACCATTGATGAGGGTTCGCTGTTCGAAGTGCGAGCGACGGCTGGTGATACTCACTTGGGTGGTGAGGACTTTGACAATCGACTCGTAAATCATCTGGCCGACGAGTTTAAACGAAAGTACAAAAAGGATTTAAGATCGAATCCGAGAGCGCTGCGTCGCCTGCGCACGGCAGCGGAACGCGCAAAACGCACACTATCATCTAGCACCGAGGCCACAATTGAGATTGACGCTCTGTTTGAGGGCGCTGACTTCTACACGAAAATAAGTCGTGCGCGGTTTGAGGAGCTTTGCGCCGATTTGTTCCGCAGTACATTGCAGCCGGTAGAGAAGGCCTTGAACGATGCCAAGATGGACAAGGGACAAATTCATGATGTTGTTCTAGTTGGTGGCTCGACACGTATACCGAAAGTGCAAAACCTTTTGCAGTCGTTCTTCGGTGGAAAGAATCTGAATTTGTCCATTAACCCGGATGAGGCGGTGGCGTATGGTGCTGCCATCCAAGCTGCCATTCTGAGTGGTGATAAGAGTAGTGAAATCCAGGATGTGCTACTGGTCGATGTGGCTCCATTGTCTCTTGGTATCGAAACAGCTGGTGGTGTAATGACGAAACTGATTGAGCGCAACAGTCGCATTCCGTGTAAACAATCGAAGACCTTTACTACATATGCCGATAATCAGCCTGCAGTGACCATCCAGGTGTTCGAAGGTGAACGTGCCATGACTAAAGACAATAATCTACTGGGTACGTTTAACTTGACAGGCATTCCGCCAGCGCCACGCGGAGTTCCAAAGATAGATGTCACATTCGACTTGGACGCCAATGGTATTCTAAATGTGACAGCGAAGGAGATGAGCACCGGCAATGCGAAGAATATCACAATCAAGAATGACAAAGGTCGGTTGTCACAGGCCGAAATCGACCGAATGGTGAATGAGGCTGAGAAGTACGCGGATGAAGATGAGAAGCAACGTCAACGTGTAGCGGCACGCAATCAGTTGGAGAGCTATGTGTTTGGCGTGAAGCAGGCAGTGGAGCAGGCTGGTGATAAGTTAGGCCAATCGGATAAAGAACGCGTTCTCGATAAATGCAACGAGACCGTTAAATGGCTCGACAGTAACACGACTGCCGAAAAAGAGGAATACGAGTACAAAATGGAGGAGCTGACAAAAATTTGCAGCCCTGTAATGACAAAGATTCACCAGCAAGCCAATGGAGGTGCTAGTGCTGGTGCCGGTGGCTGCGGTTCGCCGTTCGCGAGTGGTTGTGGTCAGCAAGCAGGTGGCAATTACAATGGTCCTACTGTCGAGGAGGTAGATTAAGACAGGCTTAAGAATTTAGATTCATAATCTTGATTAAAAAATGAGACTGCTTTGTTAACCGATAGATTAGTTGATAATAGAATAATTAATATAAGAAATATTGTGAAACGAATCCTCAGTATTCAGTATTACAGAACAATTGTTTATCTAATTTTAAAGACATTTATTTATATACATATGAAATAATAAATAATAATTTGTTTTGAAATAGAACGTTGAAAAAAAAATAGTTTGCATTTTTTTCAATGGTGGTAAAACGGTTAGTGAGAACTGAGAAAATGATTTGGTATTCAACATTGCTGTATATATGTTTTAAAGACTGAGTTGAGTTTTGTTTGATCATCCAAAACAATTGAAGCTCTTTAAAATGGCTTTATGAGGTTGAACAAAAATACATAGATTAGGTTTGGTTGGTATTGAGGCCGGAGTTGGGAATTTAGCATAAGAACTCGGTTAAGCGATATTACGGTTTCGGTACGTTGTGCAAAGTCACATCCTGTTCCAGGTGACACTTCAGTGAATTCGCAAACAGAATCATGAAGTCAAATAGAAATGTGGCAACATATGAAACCTCCTCCTTGCCAGCGTTGTGTTGCTTTAGGCTGTTCAATGATCCTTTACAGCTGCTAAACGCGCCCCCAAATTCTGAAGCTATTTCATTCAGCCCATGTCGGGTTTGTGTGCACATGCTACATAAGCCTGCCATCGCCTACTGTTACCAGGCGATGATATGTCTGCTTAACACTGAAACTAGCTGGCGAGAGCGGAGCGTTGATTGATTCAACTATGTCCAGTTGCGTACAAACTGCATTCGTGCATCATTTTTGATTTATTAACCCTAATTCCCGGAAGTGAGCCTCATAGTCTCACCAAAGATTTCAAATGGTGATAAATCCAAACGATTTTCGATTCCATTATTTTATGTAATCCTCTAATGGAATGTTAAAATTACATTGCATTTATGAATTTAACATTTTAGACAGTTTTTGTACTTTTTAAACAAATTTTTTCAGTAATTTAGCTCATATAAGCCTGACAGTCTCACTTCTGAGTTTACGTTACTTTTAAAATTCTGGGAATTAGGGTTAAAAGAAATTAAATTTAGCTATCATTCAGATATTCTGTTGAAAGTATGCCTCAATTCGGCACACACATAATATGTTATATTTAATTAAAAATATATTATTCCATGCACAAATCCATTAAAATTATAATGTGCATTTAAATGATTGTTAAGAAACATGGAACAAGTGCAGAATAGCGTACCCTCGTGAGAAAAAGAAGGAAAATTTTGCTGTATAGAGCTTGTTTTTGTGAATGTAACAAACTAAAAATTGTGCCTGGGAAACGCTTACAAAAGGCGTGGCACGGGGTCAAAGTTAACTCTTCAATTCCCATGCCCAAAATAGTGAAAAAGAAATTTTTTTTTTAATAAAATAGCTTAGATACGTTTGAATAAGACAAAAAAATACATTAAAAATTTTTAAACTACCCTCATTTTTTTTACGGTGGCGTCACCTACAGGTGACACTGGAAATTGAAGAGTTAAAAACTTTTATCAAAATAACTCAATCGATTTACACGATATGGATATCAAACGAAAGGCCTTTTTCATACCTTCATTGATGTACAACATTATGTACGTTATATGTACGAATAACAAATTATAAGCAAAAAATATTTTTTTTATATAACATTTACAAACCCTGATTTTTTTCTCGAAAAACCCCGTTATATATGTACAAATGCACCATATTATAGCGTGTGGAATTCTCTTTTCAATGAAATATAAAAACATATTGTAACGATGAGGCATTCTGTCGCTATATATCACTCTGTCACAATATATGTATTTTTGTTTTTTTGTTTAATGCGTGTTTTAATTTTTTCTAAGTCGATTCTTGGTCCAAAAAAGTTTCGTAATCCCCTTCGTCATCATTTTCAGGCAATGAAGGTTGAAGGGGGTTTTACAAGTAACTGCCATATTTAAAAAAGTTTTTAAAAGATCTTCATTTTGTGCTTTACATTTTTCAAGAGCATACATTTTGCCGCGGTTTTTCTATGTTTCGATACCTTTTGTGAGGACGGCCTTCGGCCGAGCTTAAAAAAAATAACCCTCATGGGAGTAACTACTGCATCAGGTTCAGTAAAGTGCTTACAGTAGATTTCTATTCGGAACAATAAAGTACGTTGGCTCGCTCCTAAGCAATAACCTTTATAAACGTAACTTCGGCTTCGCGACCAAAAGAATTTCTGCATTCAAGTACCTTTTGTGTGGGCAGCCTTCGGCCGGGCCTCAAAAAATAACCCTCATGGGATTAGCTAAGGCATCAGGTTCAGTAAAGTGCTTACAGTACTTGTGTATTCAAATCCTATGATTGCAAAAGAAAGCGCTTAAGCATTAATCATAAGCGCAATTTTAATATTGCAAACAGATGCTTTTCACTCAATTTAAATTTGAATATAAAAGCAAAACCAAAAAAAGTTCAAATGTTCTATATATCACTGTAAAGGGAAATCCGTAGGAAATATATGGTAACAAATTTTTCATATCTTTATTATGGATCTTTTTCGAGAAAAAAATCGAATTTTATAAATTTTATATAAAAAAAAATATTTTTTGGTTATAATTTCTTACTGGTACATATAAAGTATATAATGTTGTACACCAAAACGAAGGTATGAAAAAGACCTTTCGTTTGATATCCATATCGTGTAAATGGATTGGAAATTGATTGAGTTATTTTGATACAAGTTTTTAACTTTGACCCCGTGCCACGCCTTTTGTAAGCGTTTCCCAGGCAAAATTTTTAGTTTGTTAGATTCAGGAGTCAAACTTCTTTGTAAAAGCATACTTATTTATTTTTTCACGAGGGTACGCTATACTGCACTTAAGCCAGAAACATTAGTAAATTGTTATACACAAATGAAAATTTTCTCAACTGGTCTACAATTCGAGATAAAGTTTGTTAGCAAAGAAAAAATCACGCACTGTGGCAACTTTGAATTCGAGTATATTCTTGTACAGCTGAGAGAGTATTTCTAGAAAAGTCTCTCTGGTAGGAAATGAGTATAAATAGCAGCAGAAAATCATTTCTCGGCACAGATAAATTTCGAAAGTCGGAGTGAAAAGGTGAAGCAATAAGTGAGAAGTGCTTTTTTAGTAAAGCTAAGATAAACAAAGAATTAATTTAGCAAAACAAACAAATAAGTACAAACCAAAATGGTTGCAATTGGAATTGATTTGGGTACCACATACTCGTGTGTTGGTGTCTTCCAACACGGAAAAGTTGAGATTATCGCCAACGATCAGGGTAATCGCACCACTCCCAGCTATGTGGCATTCACAGATTCTGAGCGGCTCATAGGTGACGCGGCTAAGAACCAGGTCGCCATGAATCCCAAAAACACAGTGTTTGATGCAAAACGTCTCATTGGCCGAAAGTTTGACGACTCCAAGATACAAAACGACATGAAGCACTGGCCTTTCACAGTGGTAAGCGATGGAGGCAAGCCAAAGATCAGTGTGGAATTCAAGGGAGAACAGAAAAAATTTGCTCCGGAAGAAATTAGTTCGATGGTTTTGACGAAGATGAAGGAGACGGCGGAAGCGTACTTGGGCACAACAGTCAAGGATGCAGTAGTTACGGTGCCTGCCTATTTCAACGACTCTCAGCGTCAAGCCACAAAGGATGCGGGTGCGATAGCGGGCCTGAATGTGCTGCGAATAATCAATGAGCCAACAGCGGCTGCCTTGGCTTACGGCTTGGACAAGAATCTAAAGGGCGAGCGAAATGTACTCATCTTTGACTTGGGCGGTGGCACCTTCGATGTTTCCATCCTGACCATTGATGAGGGTTCGCTGTTCGAAGTGCGAGCGACGGCTGGTGATACTCACTTGGGTGGTGAGGACTTTGACAATCGACTCGTAAATCATCTGGCCGACGAGTTTAAACGAAAGTACAAAAAGGATTTAAGATCGAATCCGAGAGCGCTGCGTCGCCTGCGCACGGCAGCGGAACGCGCAAAACGCACACTATCATCTAGCACCGAGGCCACAATTGAGATTGACGCTCTGTTTGAGGGCGCTGACTTCTACACGAAAATAAGTCGTGCGCGGTTTGAGGAGCTTTGCGCCGATTTGTTCCGCAGTACATTGCAGCCGGTAGAGAAGGCCTTGAACGATGCCAAGATGGACAAGGGACAAATTCATGATGTTGTTCTAGTTGGTGGCTCGACACGTATACCGAAAGTGCAAAACCTTTTGCAGTCGTTCTTCGGTGGAAAGAATCTGAATTTGTCCATTAACCCGGATGAGGCGGTGGCGTATGGTGCTGCCATCCAAGCTGCCATTCTGAGTGGTGATAAGAGTAGTGAAATCCAGGATGTGCTACTGGTCGATGTGGCTCCATTGTCTCTTGGTATCGAAACAGCTGGTGGTGTAATGACGAAACTGATTGAGCGCAACAGTCGCATTCCGTGTAAACAATCGAAGACCTTTACTACATATGCCGATAATCAGCCTGCAGTGACCATCCAGGTGTTCGAAGGTGAACGTGCCATGACTAAAGACAATAATCTACTGGGTACGTTTAACTTGACAGGCATTCCGCCAGCGCCACGCGGAGTTCCAAAGATAGATGTCACATTCGACTTGGACGCCAATGGTATTCTAAATGTGACAGCGAAGGAGATGAGCACCGGCAATGCGAAGAATATCACAATCAAGAATGACAAAGGTCGGTTGTCACAGGCCGAAATCGACCGAATGGTGAATGAGGCTGAGAAGTACGCGGATGAAGATGAGAAGCAACGTCAACGTGTAGCGGCACGCAATCAGTTGGAGAGCTATGTGTTTGGCGTGAAGCAGGCAGTGGAGCAGGCTGGTGATAAGTTAGGCCAATCGGATAAAGAACGCGTTCTCGATAAATGCAACGAGACCGTTAAATGGCTCGACAGTAACACGACTGCCGAAAAAGAGGAATACGAGTACAAAATGGAGGAGCTGACAAAAATTTGCAGCCCTGTAATGACAAAGATTCACCAGCAAGCCAATGGAGGTGCTAGTGCTGGTGCCGGTGGCTGCGGTTCGCCGTTCGCGAGTGGTTGTGGTCAGCAAGCAGGTGGCTTTGGAGGTGGCAATTACAATGGTCCTACTGTCGAGGAGGTAGATTAAGACAGGCTTAAGAATTTAGATTCATAATCTTGATTAAAAAATGAGACTGCTTTGTTAACCGATAGATTAGTTGATAATAGAATAATTAATATAAGAAATATTGTGAAACGAATCCTCAGTATTCAGTATTACAGAAAAATTGTTTATCTAATTTTAAAGACATTTATTTATATACATATGAAATAATAAATAATAATTTGTTTTGAAATAGAACGTTGAAAAAAAAAATAGTTTGCATTTTTTTCAATGGTGGTAAAACGGTTAGTGAGAACTGAGAAAATGATTTGGTATTCAACATTGCTGTATATATGTTTTAAAGACTGAGTTGAGTTTTGTTTGATCATCCAAAACAATTGAAGCTCTTTAAAATGGCTTTATGAGGTTGAACAAAAATACATAGATTAGGTTTGGTTGGTATTGAGGCCGGAGTTGGGAATTTAGCATAAAACAGAACTCGGTTAAGCGATATTACGGTTTCGGTACGTTGTGCAAAGTCACATCCTGTTCCAGGTGACACTTCAGTGAATTCGCAAACAGAATCATGAAGTCAAATAGAAATGTGGCAACATATGGAACCTCCTCCTTGCCAGCGTTGTGTTGCTTTAGGCTGTTCAATGATCCTTTACAGCTGCTAAACGCGCCCCCAAATTCTGAAGCTATTTCATTCAGCCCATGTCGGGTTTGTGTGCACATGCTACATAAGCCTGCCATCGCCTACTGTTACCAGGCGATGATATGTCTGCTTAACACTGAAACTAGCTGGCGAGAGCGGAGCGTTGATTGATTCAACTATGTCCAGTTGCGTACAAACTGCATTCGTGCATCATTTTTGATTTATTAACCCTAATTCCCGGAAGTGAGCCTCATAGTATCACCAAAGATTTCAAATGGTGATAAATCCAAACGATTTTCGATTCCATTATTTTATGTAATCCTCTAATGGAATGTTAGAATTACATTGCATTTATGAATTTAACATTTTAGACAGTTTTTGTACTTTTTAAACAAATTTTTTCAGTAATTTAGCTCATATAAGCCTGACAGTCTCACTTCTGAGTTTACGTTACTTTTGAAATTCTGGGAATTAGGGTTAAAAGAAATTAAATTTAGCTATCATTCAGATATTCTGTTGAAAGTATGCCTCAATTCGGCACACACATAATATGTTATATTTAATTAAAAATATATTATTCCATGCACAAATCCATTAAAATTATAATGTGCATTTAAATGATTGTTAAGAAACATGGAACAAGTGCAGAATAGCGTACCCTCGTGAGAAAAAGAAGGAAAATTTTGCTGTATAGAGCTTGTTTTTGTGAATGTAACAAACTAAAAATTGTGCCTGGGAAACGCTTACAAAAGGCGTGGCACGGGGTCAAAGTTAACTCTTCAATTCCCATGCCCAAAATAGTGAAAAAGAAATTTTTTTTTTAATAAAATAGCTTAGATACGTTTGAATAAGACAAAAAAATACATTAAAAATTTTTAAACTACCCTCATTTTTTTTACGGTGGCGTCACCTACAGGTGACACTGGGAATTGAAGAGTTAAAAACTTTTATCAAAATAACTCAATCGATTTACACGATATGGATAACAAACGAAAGGTATTTTTCATACTTTCATTGATGTACAACATTATGTACGTTATATGTACGAATAACAAATTATAAGCAAAAAATATTTTTTTTATATAACATTTACAAAACCCGATTTTTTTTCTCGAAAAAGCCCGTTATATATGTACAAATGCGTATGTATAGCGTGTGGAATTCTCTTTTCAATGAAATATAAAAACATATTGTAACGATGAGGCATTCTGTCGCTATATATCACTCTGTCACAATATATGTATTTTTGTTTTTTTTGTTTAATGCGTGTTTTAATTTTTTCTAAGTCGATTCTTGGTCCAAAAAAGTTTCGTAATCCCCTTCGTCATCATTTTCAGGCAATGAAGGTTGAAGGGGGTTTTACAAGTAACTGCCATATTTAAAAAAGTTTTTAAAAGATCTTCATTTTGTGCTTTACATTTTTCAAGAGCATACATTTTGCCGCGGTTTTTCTATGTTTCGATACCTTTTGTGAGGACGGCCTTCGGCCGAGCTTAAAAAAAATAACCCTCATGGGAGTAACTACTGCATCAGGTTCAGTAAAGTGCTTACAGTAGATTTCTATTCGGAACAATAAAGTACGTTGGCTCGCTCCTAAGCAATAACCTTTATAAACGTAACTTCGGCTTCGCGACCAAAAGAATTTCTGCATTCAAGTATCTTTTGTGTGGGCAGCCTTCGGCCGGGCCTCAAAAAATAACCCTCATGGGATTAGCTAAGGCATCAGGTTCAGTAAAGTGCTTACACTTGTGTATTCAAATCCTATGATTGCAAAAGAAAGCGCTTAAGCATTAATCATAAGCGCAATTTTAATATTGCAAACAGATGCTTTTCACTCAATTTAAATTTGAATATAAAAGCAAAACCAAAAAAAGTTCAAATGTTCTATATATCACTGTAAAGGGAAATCCGTAGGAAATATATGGTAACAAATTTTTCATATCTTTATTATGGATCTTTTTCGAGAAAAAAATCGAATTTTATAAATTTTATATAAAAAAAAATATTTTTTGGTTATAATTTCTTACTGGTACATATAAAGTATATAATGTTGTACACCAAAACGAAGGTATGAAAAAGACCTTTCGTTTGATATCCATATCGTGTAAATGGATTGGAAATTGATTGAGTTATTTTGATACAAGTTTTTAACTTTGACCCCGTGCCACGCCTTTTGTAAGCGTTTCCCAGGCAAAATTTTTAGTTTGTTAGATTCAGGAGTCAAACTTCTTTGTAAAAGCATACTTATTTATTTTTTCACGAGGGTACGCTATACTGCACTTAAGCCAGAAACATTAGTAAATTGTTATACACAAATGAAAATTTTCTCAACTGGTCTACAATTCGAGATAAAGTTTGTTAGCAAAGAAAAAATCACGCACTGTGGCAACTTTGAATTCGAGTATATTCTTGTACAGCTGAGAGAGTATTTCTAGAAAAGTCTCTCTGGTAGGAAATGAGTATAAATAGCAGCAGAAAATCATTTCTCGGCACAGATAAATTTCGAAAGTCGGAGTGAAAAGGTGAAGCAATAAGTGAGAAGTGCTTTTTTAGTAAAGCTAAGATAAACAAAGAATTAATTTAGCAAAACAAACAAATAAGTACAAACCAAAATGGTTGCAATTGGAATTGATTTGGGTACCACATACTCGTGTGTTGGTGTCTTCCAACACGGAAAAGTTGAGATTATCGCCAACGATCAGGGTAATCGCACCACTCCCAGCTATGTGGCATTCACAGATTCTGAGCGGCTCATAGGTGACGCGGCTAAGAACCAGGTCGCCATGAATCCCAAAAACACAGTGTTTGATGCAAAACGTCTCATTGGCCGAAAGTTTGACGACTCCAAGATACAAAACGACATGAAGCACTGGCCTTTCACAGTGGTAAGCGATGGAGGCAAGCCAAAGATCAGTGTGGAATTCAAGGGAGAACAGAAAAAATTTGCTCCGGAAGAAATTAGTTCGATGGTTTTGACGAAGATGAAGGAGACGGCGGAAGCGTACTTGGGCACAACAGTCAAGGATGCAGTAGTTACGGTGCCTGCCTATTTCAACGACTCTCAGCGTCAAGCCACAAAGGATGCGGGTGCGATAGCGGGCCTGAATGTGCTGCGTATAATAAATGAGCCAACAGCGGCTGCCTTGGCTTACGGCTTGGACAAGAATCTAAAGGGCGAGCGAAATGTACTCATCTTTGACTTGGGCGGTGGCACCTTCGATGTTTCCATCCTGACCATTGATGAGGGTTCGCTGTTCGAAGTGCGAGCGACGGCTGGTGATACTCACTTGGGTGGTGAGGACTTTGACAATCGACTCGTAAATCATCTGGCCGACGAGTTTAAACGAAAGTACAAAAAGGATTTAAGATCGAATCCGAGAGCGCTGCGTCGCCTGCGCACGGCAGCGGAACGCGCAAAACGCACACTATCATCTAGCACCGAGGCCACAATTGAGATTGACGCTCTGTTTGAGGGCGCTGACTTCTACACGAAAATAAGTCGTGCGCGGTTTGAGGAGCTTTGCGCCGATTTGTTCCGCAGTACATTGCAGCCGGTAGAGAAGGCCTTGAACGATGCCAAGATGGACAAGGGACAAATTCATGATGTTGTACTAGTTGGTGGCTCGACACGTATACCGAAAGTGCAAAACCTTTTGCAGTCGTTCTTCGGTGGAAAGAATCTGAATTTGTCCATTAACCCGGATGAGGCGGTGGCGTATGGTGCTGCCATCCAAGCTGCCATTCTGAGTGGTGATAAGAGTAGTGAAATCCAGGATGTGCTACTGGTCGATGTGGCTCCATTGTCTCTTGGTATCGAAACAGCTGGTGGTGTAATGACGAAACTGATTGAGCGCAACAGTCGCATTCCGTGTAAACAATCGAAGACCTTTACTACATATGCCGATAATCAGCCTGCAGTGACCATCCAGGTGTTCGAAGGTGAACGTGCAATGACTAAAGACAATAATCTACTGGGTACGTTTAACTTGACAGGCATTCCGCCAGCGCCACGCGGAATTCCAAAGATAGATGTCACATTCGACTTGGACGCCAATGGTATTCTAAATGTGACAGCGAAGGAGATGAGCACCGGCAATGCGAAGAATATCACAATCAAGAATGACAAAGGTCGGTTGTCACAGGCCGAAATCGACCGAATGGTGAATGAGGCTGAGAAGTACGCGGATGAAGATGAGAAGCAACGTCAACGTGTAGCGGCACGCAATCAGTTGGAGAGCTATGTGTTTGGCGTGAAGCAGGCAGTGGAGCAGGCTGGTGATAAGTTAGGCCAATCGGATAAAGAACGCGTTCTCGATAAATGCAACGAGACCGTTAAATGGCTCGACAGTAACACGACTGCCGAAAAAGAGGAATACGAGTACAAAATGGAGGAGCTGACAAAAATTTGCAGCCCTGTAATGACAAAGATTCACCAGCAAGCCAATGGAGGTGCTAGTGCTGGTGCCGGTGGCTGCGGTTCGCCGTTCGCGAGTGGTTGTGGTCAGCAAGCAGGTGGCTTTGGAGGTGGCAATTACAATGGTCCTACTGTCGAGGAGGTAGATTAAGACAGGCTTAAGAATTTAGATTCATAATCTTGATTAAAAAATGAGACTGCTTTGTTAACCGATAGATTAGTTGATAATAGAATAATTAATATAAGAAATATTGTGAAACGAATCCTCAGTATTCAGTATTACAGACAAATTGTTTATCTAATTTTAAAGACATTTATTTATATACATATGAAATAATAAATAATAATTTGTTTTGAAATAGAACGTTGAGAAAAAAATAGTTTGCATTTTTTTCAATGGTGGTAAAACGGTTAGTGAGAACTGAGAAAATGATTTGGTATTCAACATTGCTGTATATATGTTTTAAAGACTGAGTTGAGTTTTGTTTGATCATCCAAAACAATTGAAGCTCTTTAAAATGGCTTTATGAGGTTGAACAAAAATACATAGATTAGGTTTGGTTGGTATTGAGGCCGGAGTTGGGAATTTAGCATAAAACAGAACTCGGTTAAGCGATATTACGGTTTCGGTACGTTGTGCAAAGTCACATCCTGTTCCAGGTGACACTTCAGTGAATTCGCAAACAGAATCATGAAGTCAAATAGAAATGTGGCAACATATGGAACCTCCTCCTTGCCAGCGTTGTGTTGCTTTAGGCTGTTCAATGATCCTTTACAGCTGCTAAACGCGCCCCCAAATTCTGAAGCTATTTCATTCAGCCCATGTCGGGTTTGTGTGCACATGCTACATAAGCCTGCCATCGCCTACTGTTACCAGGCGATGATATGTCTGCTTAACACTGAAACTAGCTGGCGAGAGCGGAGCGTTGATTGATTCAACTATGTCCAGTTGCGTACAAACTGCATTCGTGCATCATTTTTGATTTATTAACCCTAATTCCCGGAAGTGAGCCTCATAGTATCACCAAAGATTTCAAATGGTGATAAATCCAAACGATTTTCGATTCCATTATTTTATGTAATCCTCTAATGGAATGTTAGAATTACATTGCATTTATGAATTTAACATTTTAGACAGTTTTTGTACTTTTTAAACAAATTTTTTCAGTAATTGACAGTCTCACTTCTGAGTTTACGTTACTTTTGAAATTCTGGGAATTAGGGTTAAAAGAAATTAAATTTAGCTATCATTCAGATATTCTGTTGAAAGTATGCCTCAATTCGGCACACACATAATATGTTATATTTAATTAAAAATATATTATTCCATGCACAAATCCATTAAAATTATAATGTGCATTTAAATGATTGTTAAGAAACATGGAACAAGTGCAGAATAGCGTACCCTCGTGAGAAAAAGAAGGAAAATTTTGCTGTATAGAGCTTGTTTTTGTGAATGTAACAAACTAAAAATTGTGCCTGGGAAACGCTTACAAAAGGCGTGGCACGGGGTCAAAGTTAACTCTTCAATTCCCATGCCCAAAATAGTGAAAAAGAAATTTTTTTTTTAATAAAATAGCTTAGATACGTTTGAATAAGACAAAAAAATACATTAAAAATTTTTAAACTACCCTCATTTTTTTTACGGTGGCGTCACCTACAGGTGACACTGGGAATTGAAGAGTTAAAAACTTTTATCAAAATAACTCAATCGATTTACACGATATGGATAACAAACGAAAGGTATTTTTCATACTTTCATTGATGTACAACATTATGTACGTTATATGTACGAATAACAAATTATAAGCAAAAAATATTTTTTTTATATAACATTTACAAAACCCGATTTTTTTTCTCGAAAAAGCCCGTTATATATGTACAAATGCGTATGTATAGCGTGTGGAATTCTCTTTTCAATGAAATATAAAAACATATTGTAACGATGAGGCATTCTGTCGCTATATATCACTCTGTCACAATATATGTATTTTTGTTTTTTTTGTTTAATGCGTGTTTTAATTTTTTCTAAGTCGATTCTTGGTCCAAAAAAGTTTCGTAATCCCCTTCGTCATCATTTTCAGGCAATGAAGGTTGAAGGGGGTTTTACAAGTAACTGCCATATTTAAAAAAGTTTTTAAAAGATCTTCATTTTGTGCTTTACATTTTTCAAGAGCATACATTTTGCCGCGGTTTTTCTATGTTTCGATACCTTTTGTGAGGACGGCCTTCGGCCGAGCTTAAAAAAAATAACCCTCATGGGAGTAACTACTGCATCAGGTTCAGTAAAGTGCTTACAGTAGATTTCTATTCGGAACAATAAAGTACGTTGGCTCGCTCCTAAGCAATAACCTTTATAAACGTAACTTCGGCTTCGCGACCAAAAGAATTTCTGCATTCAAGTATCTTTTGTGTGGGCAGCCTTCGGCCGGGCCTCAAAAAATAACCCTCATGGGATTAGCTAAGGCATCAGGTTCAGTAAAGTGCTTACACTTGTGTATTCAAATCCTATGATTGCAAAAGAAAGCGCTTAAGCATTAATCATAAGCGCAATTTTAATATTGCAAACAGATGCTTTTCACTCAATTTAAATTTGAATATAAAAGCAAAACCAAAAAAAGTTCAAATGTTCTATATATCACTGTAAAGGGAAATCCGTAGGAAATATATGGTAACAAATTTTTCATATCTTTATTATGGATCTTTTTCGAGAAAAAAATCGAATTTTATAAATTTTATATAAAAAAAAATATTTTTTGGTTATAATTTCTTACTGGTACATATAAAGTATATAATGTTGTACACCAAAACGAAGGTATGAAAAAGACCTTTCGTTTGATATCCATATCGTGTAAATGGATTGGAAATTGATTGAGTTATTTTGATACAAGTTTTTAACTTTGACCCCGTGCCACGCCTTTTGTAAGCGTTTCCCAGGCAAAATTTTTAGTTTGTTAGATTCAGGAGTCAAACTTCTTTGTAAAAGCATACTTATTTATTTTTTCACGAGGGTACGCTATACTGCACTTAAGCCAGAAACATTAGTAAATTGTTATACACAAATGAAAATTTTCTCAACTGGTCTACAATTCGAGATAAAGTTTGTTAGCAAAGAAAAAATCACGCACTGTGGCAACTTTGAATTCGAGTATATTCTTGTACAGCTGAGAGAGTATTTCTAGAAAAGTCTCTCTGGTAGGAAATGAGTATAAATAGCAGCAGAAAATCATTTCTCGGCACAGATAAATTTCGAAAGTCGGAGTGAAAAGGTGAAGCAATAAGTGAGAAGTGCTTTTTTAGTAAAGCTAAGATAAACAAAGAATTAATTTAGCAAAACAAACAAATAAGTACAAACCAAAATGGTTGCAATTGGAATTGATTTGGGTACCACATACTCGTGTGTTGGTGTCTTCCAACACGGAAAAGTTGAGATTATCGCCAACGATCAGGGTAATCGCACCACTCCCAGCTATGTGGCATTCACAGATTCTGAGCGGCTCATAGGTGACGCGGCTAAGAACCAGGTCGCCATGAATCCCAAAAACACAGTGTTTGATGCAAAACGTCTCATTGGCCGAAAGTTTGACGACTCCAAGATACAAAACGACATGAAGCACTGGCCTTTCACAGTGGTAAGCGATGGAGGCAAGCCAAAGATCAGTGTGGAATTCAAGGGAGAACAGAAAAAATTTGCTCCGGAAGAAATTAGTTCGATGGTTTTGACGAAGATGAAGGAGACGGCGGAAGCGTACTTGGGCACAACCGTCAAGGATGCAGTAGTTACGGTGCCTGCCTATTTCAACGACTCTCAGCGTCAAGCCACAAAGGATGCGGGTGCGATAGCGGGCCTGAATGTGCTGCGTATAATAAATGAGCCAACAGCGGCTGCCTTGGCTTACGGCTTGGACAAGAATCTAAAGGGCGAGCGAAATGTACTCATCTTTGACTTGGGCGGTGGCACCTTCGATGTTTCCATCCTGACCATTGATGAGGGTTCGCTGTTCGAAGTGCGAGCGACGGCTGGTGATACTCACTTGGGTGGTGAGGACTTTGACAATCGACTCGTAAATCATCTGGCCGACGAGTTTAAACGAAAGTACAAAAAGGATTTAAGATCGAATCCGAGAGCGCTGCGTCGCCTGCGCACGGCAGCGGAACGCGCAAAACGCACACTATCATCTAGCACCGAGGCCACAATTGAGATTGACGCTCTGTTTGAGGGCGCTGACTTCTACACGAAAATAAGTCGTGCGCGGTTTGAGGAGCTTTGCGCCGATTTGTTCCGCAGTACATTGCAGCCGGTAGAGAAGGCCTTGAACGATGCCAAGATGGACAAGGGACAAATTCATGATGTTGTACTAGTTGGTGGCTCGACACGTATACCGAAAGTGCAAAACCTTTTGCAGTCGTTCTTCGGTGGAAAGAATCTGAATTTGTCCATTAACCCGGATGAGGCGGTGGCGTATGGTGCTGCCATCCAAGCTGCCATTCTGAGTGGTGATAAGAGTAGTGAAATCCAGGATGTGCTACTGGTCGATGTGGCTCCATTGTCTCTTGGTATCGAAACAGCTGGTGGTGTAATGACGAAACTGATTGAGCGCAACAGTCGCATTCCGTGTAAACAATCGAAGACCTTTACTACATATGCCGATAATCAGCCTGCAGTGACCATCCAGGTGTTCGAAGGTGAACGTGCCATGACTAAAGACAATAATCTACTGGGTACGTTTAACTTGACAGGCATTCCGCCAGCGCCACGCGGAATTCCAAAGATAGATGTCACATTCGACTTGGACGCCAATGGTATTCTAAATGTGACAGCGAAGGAGATGAGCACCGGCAATGCGAAGAATATCACAATCAAGAATGACAAAGGTCGGTTGTCACAGGCCGAAATCGACCGAATGGTGAATGAGGCTGAGAAGTACGCGGATGAAGATGAGAAGCAACGTCAACGTGTAGCGGCACGCAATCAGTTGGAGAGCTATGTGTTTGGCGTGAAGCAGGCAGTGGAGCAGGCTGGTGATAAGTTAGGCCAATCGGATAAAGAACGCGTTCTCGATAAATGCAACGAGACCGTTAAATGGCTCGACAGTAACACGACTGCCGAAAAAGAGGAATACGAGTACAAAATGGAGGAGCTGACAAAAATTTGCAGCCCTGTAATGACAAAGATTCACCAGCAAGCCAATGGAGGTGCTAGTGCTGGTGCCGGTGGCTGCGGTTCGCCGTTCGCGAGTGGTTGTGGTCAGCAAGCAGGTGGCTTTGGAGGTGGCAATTACAATGGTCCTACTGTCGAGGAGGTAGATTAAGACAGGCTTAAGAATTTAGATTCATAATCTTGATAAAAAAATGAGACTGCTTTGTTAACCGATAGATTAGTTGATAATAGAATAATTAATATAAGAAATATTGTGAAACGAATCCTCAGTATTCAGTATTACAGACAAATTGTTTATCTAATTTTAAAGACATTTATTTATATACATATGAAATAATAAATAATAATTTGTTTTGAAATAGAACGTTGAGAAAAAAATAGTTTGCATTTTTTTCAATGGTGGTAAAACGGTTAGTGAGAACTGAGAAAATGATTTGGTATTCAACATTGCTGTATATATGTTTTAAAGACTGAGTTGAGTTTTGTTTGATCATCCAAAACAATTGAAGCTCTTTAAAATGGCTTTATGAGGTTGAACAAAAATACATAGATTAGGTTTGGTTGGTATTGAGGCCGGAGTTGGGAATTTAGCATAAAACAGAACTCGGTTAAGCGATATTACGGTTTCGGTACGTTGTGCAAAGTCACATCCTGTTCCAGGTGACACTTCAGTGAATTCGCAAACAGAATCATGAAGTCAAATAGAAATGTGGCAACATATGGAACCTCCTCCTTGCCAGCGTTGTGTTGCTTTAGGCTGTTCAATGATCCTTTACAGCTGCTAAACGCGCCCCCAAATTCTGAAGCTATTTCATTCAGCCCATGTCGGGTTTGTGTGCACATGCTACATAAGCCTGCCATCGCCTACTGTTACCAGGCGATGATATGTCTGCTTAACACTGAAACTAGCTGGCGAGAGCGGAGCGTTGATTGATTCAACTATGTCCAGTTGCGTACAAACTGCATTCGTGCATCATTTTTGATTTATTAACCCTAATTCCCGGAAGTGAGCCTCATAGTATCACCAAAGATTTCAAATGGTGATAAATCCAAACGATTTTCGATTCCATTATTTTATGTAATCCTCTAATGGAATGTTAGAATTACATTGCATTTATGAATTTAACATTTTAGACAGTTTTTGTACTTTTTAAACAAATTTTTTCAGTAATTGACAGTCTCACTTCTGAGTTTACGTTACTTTTGAAATTCTGGGAATTAGGGTTAAAAGAAATTAAATTTAGCTATCATTCAGATATTCTGTTGAAAGTATGCCTCAATTCGGCACACACATAATATGTTATATTTAATTAAAAATATATTATTCCATGCACAAATCCATTAAAATTATAATGTGCATTTAAATGATTGTTAAGAAACATGGAACAAGTGCAGAATAGCGTACCCTCGTGAGAAAAAGAAGGAAAATTTTGCTGTATAGAGCTTGTTTTTGTGAATGTAACAAACTAAAAATTGTGCCTGGGAAACGCTTACAAAAGGCGTGGCACGGGGTCAAAGTTAACTCTTCAATTCCCATGCCCAAAATAGTGAAAAAGAAATTTTTTTTTTAATAAAATAGCTTAGATACGTTTGAATAAGACAAAAAAATACATTAAAAATTTTTAAACTACCCTCATTTTTTTTACGGTGGCGTCACCTACAGGTGACACTGGGAATTGAAGAGTTAAAAACTTTTATCAAAATAACTCAATCGATTTACACGATATGGATAACAAACGAAAGGTATTTTTCATACTTTCATTGATGTACAACATTATGTACGTTATATGTACGAATAACAAATTATAAGCAAAAAATATTTTTTTTATATAACATTTACAAAACCCGATTTTTTTTCTCGAAAAAGCCCGTTATATATGTACAAATGCGTATGTATAGCGTGTGGAATTCTCTTTTCAATGAAATATAAAAACATATTGTAACGATGAGGCATTCTGTCGCTATATATCACTCTGTCACAATATATGTATTTTTGTTTTTTTTGTTTAATGCGTGTTTTAATTTTTTCTAAGTCGATTCTTGGTCCACAAAAGTTTCGTAATCCCCTTCGTCATCATTTTCAGGCAATGAAGGTTGAAGGGGGTTTTACAAGTAACTGCCATATTTAAAAAAGTTTTTAAAAGATCTTCATTTTGTGCTTTACATTTTTCAAGAGCATACATTTTGCCGCGGTTTTTCTATGTTTCGATACCTTTTGTGAGGACGGCCTTCGGCCGAGCTTAAAAAAAATAACCCTCATGGGAGTAACTACTGCATCAGGTTCAGTAAAGTGCTTACAGTAGATTTCTATTCGGAACAATAAAGTACGTTGGCTCGCTCCTAAGCAATAACCTTTATAAACGTAACTTCGGCTTCGCGACCAAAAGAATTTCTGCATTCAAGTACCTTTTGTGTGGGCAGCCTTCGGCCGGGCCTCAAAAAATAACCCTCATGGGATTAGCTAAGGCATCAGGTTCAGTAAAGTGCTTACAGTACTTGTGTATTCAAATCCTATGATTGCAAAAGAAAGCGCTTAAGCATTAATCATAAGCGCAATTTTAATATTGCAAACAGATGTTTTTCACTCAATTTAAATTTGAATATAAAAGCAAAACCAAAAAAAGTTCAAATGTTCTATATATCACTGTAAAGGGAAATCCGTAGGAAATATATGGTAACAAATTTTTCATATCTTTATTATGGATCTTTTTCGAGAAAAAAATCGAATTTTATAAATTTTATATAAAAAAAAATATTTTTTGGTTATAATTTCTTACTGGTACATATAAAGTATATAATGTTGTACACCAAAACGAAGGTATGAAAAAGACCTTTCGTTTGATATCCATATCGTGTAAATGGATTGGAAATTGATTGAGTTATTTTGATACAAGTTTTTAACTTTGACCCCGTGCCACGCCTTTTGTAAGCGTTTCCCAGGCAAAATTTTTAGTTTGTTAGATTCAGGAGTCAAACTTCTTTGTAAAAGCATACTTATTTATTTTTTCACGAGGGTACGCTATACTGCACTTAAGCCAGAAACATTAGTAAATTGTTATACACAAATGAAAATTTTCTCAACTGGTCTACAATTCGAGATAAAGTTTGTTAGCAAAGAAAAAATCACGCACTGTGGCAACTTTGAATTCGAGTATATTCTTGTACAGCTGAGAGAGTATTTCTAGAAAAGTCTCTCTGGTAGGAAATGAGTATAAATAGCAGCAGAAAATCATTTCTCGGCACAGATAAATTTCGAAAGTCGGAGTGAAAAGGTGAAGCAATAAGTGAGAAGTGCTTTTTTAGTAAAGCTAAGATAAACAAAGAATTAATTTAGCAAAACAAACAAATAAGTACAAACCAAAATGGTTGCAATTGGAATTGATTTGGGTACCACATACTCGTGTGTTGGTGTCTTCCAACACGGAAAAGTTGAGATTATCGCCAACGATCAGGGTAATCGCACCACTCCCAGCTATGTGGCATTCACAGATTCTGAGCGGCTCATAGGTGACGCGGCTAAGAACCAGGTCGCCATGAATCCCAAAAACACAGTGTTTGATGCAAAACGTCTCATTGGCCGAAAGTTTGACGACTCCAAGATACAAAACGACATGAAGCACTGGCCTTTCACAGTGGTAAGCGATGGAGGCAAGCCAAAGATCAGTGTGGAATTCAAGGGAGAACAGAAAAAATTTGCTCCGGAAGAAATTAGTTCGATGGTTTTGACGAAGATGAAGGAGACGGCGGAAGCGTACTTGGGCACAACAGTCAAGGATGCAGTAGTTACGGTGCCTGCCTATTTCAACGACTCTCAGCGTCAAGCCACAAAGGATGCGGGTGCGATAGCGGGCCTGAATGTGCTGCGTATAATAAATGAGCCAACAGCGGCTGCCTTGGCTTACGGCTTGGACAAGAATCTAAAGGGCGAGCGAAATGTACTCATCTTTGACTTGGGCGGTGGCACCTTCGATGTTTCCATCCTGACCATTGATGAGGGTTCGCTGTTCGAAGTGCGAGCGACGGCTGGTGATACTCACTTGGGTGGTGAGGACTTTGACAATCGACTCGTAAATCATCTGGCCGACGAGTTTAAACGAAAGTACAAAAAGGATTTAAGATCGAATCCGAGAGCGCTGCGTCGCCTGCGCACGGCAGCGGAACGCGCAAAACGCACACTATCATCTAGCACCGAGGCCACAATTGAGATTGACGCTCTGTTTGAGGGCGCTGACTTCTACACGAAAATAAGTCGTGCGCGGTTTGAGGAGCTTTGCGCCGATTTGTTTCGCAGTACATTGCAGCCGGTAGAGAAGGCCTTGAACGATGCCAAGATGGACAAGGGACAAATTCATGATGTTGTACTAGTTGGTGGCTCGACACGTATACCGAAAGTGCAAAACCTTTTGCAGTCGTTCTTCGGTGGAAAGAATCTGAATTTGTCCATTAACCCGGATGAGGCGGTGGCGTATGGTGCTGCCATCCAAGCTGCCATTCTGAGTGGTGATAAGAGTAGTGAAATCCAGGATGTGCTACTGGTCGATGTGGCTCCATTGTCTCTTGGTATCGAAACAGCTGGTGGTGTAATGACGAAACTGATTGAGCGCAATAGTCGCATTCCGTGTAAACAATCGAAGACCTTTACTACATATGCCGATAATCAGCCTGCAGTGACCATCCAGGTGTTCGAAGGTGAACGTGCCATGACTAAAGACAATAATCTACTGGGTACGTTTAACTTGACAGGCATTCCGCCAGCGCCACGCGGAGTTCCAAAGATAGATGTCACATTCGACTTGGACGCCAATGGTATTCTAAATGTGACAGCGAAGGAGATGAGCACCGGCAATGCGAAGAATATCACAATCAAGAATGACAAAGGTCGGTTGTCTCAGGCCGAAATCGACCGAATGGTGAATGAGGCTGAGAAGTACGCGGATGAAGATGAGAAGCAACGTCAACGTGTAGCGGCACGCAATCAGTTGGAGAGCTATGTGTTTGGCGTGAAGCAGGCTGGTGATAAGTTAGGCCAATTAGATAAAGAACGCGTTCTCGATAAATGCAACGAGACCGTTAAATGGCTCGACAGTAACACGACTGCCGAAAAAGAGGAATACGAGTACAAAATGGAGGAGCTGACAAAAATTTGCAGCCCTGTAATGACAAAGATTCACCAGCAAGCCAATGGAGGTGCTAGTGCTGGTGCCGGTGGCTGCGGTTCGCCGTTCGCGAGTGGTTGTGGTCAGCAAGCAGGTGGCTTTGGAGGTGGCAATTACAATGGTCCTACTGTCGAGGAGGTAGATTAAGACAGGCTTAAGAATTTAGATTCATAATCTTGATTAAAAAATGAGACTGCTTTGTTAACCGATTGATTAGTTGATAATAGAATAATTAATATAAGAAATATTGTGAAACGAATCCTCAGTATTACAGAAAAATTGTTTATCTAATTTTAAAGACATTTATTTATGTAAGTGTGAACTATTTGGTAAATAAAGCTGGCCGCTGTTGAATTATTAGACCTGATTAATACTGTTGTTTTTCTTCTGTACTTAGAAAGTGGCAGTTTTAGAGCACTTGTCTGGGTTGAATAAAACTGATTTTGAGAGTTCGAATTTATTTTATATATGTACATCTAGTTCTTCACTTCAAGATGGTAAAATGTTAGCTGACCGCCTGTGGTTGTGTGACACCATTTACGTTCTCTTGTGTCTCTGAAGCCAAAGGGCCATCGTTCGCGTTGTCATTGCCAGGTAACGCTTCATACGGCTGGTTATTCCTGATCAGTTGGGAGGAAAGGAAAACAATGTAAATCACATAGCAGTAAGGTGAGTTCTGTGTGAGTTATTTTCGGTGTAGATGACAACTTCTTGTTTACTTTGCTGACAAGTGTTTTTGGGCTATGATTTGTAAGTGAATTTTTAAACCACTACGTCACCAGTAAGTGCCATTGTCGTACACTAATAACTGGCAATACTAATGTTAGTCGTTTTAACTAACATCATGAACGTTTTGTAATTCTGTTGCGAAATAAGATTACCAAAACAATATTGAGTAGCATAAATAATAAACAATGAATTGGTTTTACTAAACTTCCTGCAGATTTATTTGAATAAAACTTTACAGAATTTTGTGATAGCGTACGTGTGCTCGCAAATTCGTTGCACCACTGTCGAAAGTCACGCTGGCCAGTTCCTTCTCCGCTGTGCTGGTACAACAGATGGAGTTGCAAAAACTCTCTAGACACGTTGGGCAACGGCCAATTGTATGCCGTGAGCTGAAGGGATTCATCATTTTCGTCGTTAGAAAATAGATCTTATATTTGCATTTGTTCCTCAACAAGTGTAAATCTTGACATGATAACTTCATTAGTAAATTCGAGAGAGGATCGGCCCCACTTCACCATATTAACAAGGGCAGTTGACATGCCTTCACAAATGAAACATCACCCGGTGCAGAATGACAAACAAACTCACAGCAACGAAATTCAGAAATTCCTTATATACTTGGTCGAGTCGCAGCAAAATTTACAAGGGGAAGTACTGTGGCGCTTATAAAGAGGGACAAGGCGTTTATAAAATATTACATGCAGCGACTTTGCGCTCTGTTTTTTTACAAAAGAACATATAGTTGCATACATTCATATAAAACTACTTGTATGTACACAATATATTTGTACAGTCAGCAAATTGATTTAAATATTTAAGTGGCATGAATAATTTTAAGTATTTATCACTTTTGCAAGTGACGCGAACGAAATTTTAATATTTCTGTGCATCTGTCTTGGCGGCCTGTAGGTCGGTGGTGGAATCGATGGTTATGTTACGAGTAGATGTGGTAAGCTCTTTGCTGTGCCTGCAACAAAATGTGTAAAACAGAAATTGGCAGTGGCTTGTGAGAGTGCGGTAGGCATTGAATTTGTGTACAAGATATTCACTTAAATGTTCTCTTATTTACTGTACATACATATCTCTAATACTGCATGGAATCAATGTCTCTTATATGAAGTTGCAGATGTGACATGAATGACATTACAGTTGGTACTGATGGTTAAATTAAATTAAAATGGCTTTTATGCGTAGTTTCATGTCCTTCATCCGTAGCGGCTTATTATTATAGCATATTTGGTTTCGAGTTGAACAAATAAGTGGCTGTATTTATTGGCAGTCTGGTCGGTTCACAATTTTTCAAAAACGTGTGCTCTGATGCTATGCCAAACTCGCCTACTAAACTTGATGATTTTCATCACAATCAGGTATAATCAATAAGGTTTCAAATTGGAAAAGTGACATTTTTTGACACAAACTAAAATAACTAAAATAACAGTTTTCTGTTTTATTAGTCAACGAATAAAGGATCGTATTGAAATGATTACATTTTATAAAAAAAATCGATAATTGTTAAAAATGTTAGTATGCTACCTCATATTTTAATTTTGGTAATTATCGTTGCTGGTTGACAAACGGACAATTACATATTTCTAGTAGTGTTGATCAGAAAAGTATTTACTTGTCGGTTTCACCTCCATCTAGGCATTGCCTCGCATTAATAAGGGTCATCCCCTATAGGGGTAATCTACGAGACTTGAAATTTTCGCGTACATATGTATGTACTAACATTGTTCCCAATTCACAATGTGTAATGCTCATACGAGTACATTTCAACTATTTAGCCTCATAAGAAAAATTGCAGTTTGTTATTCCGAACCGGTCCGATTTCCTAGGTATACATAGGTATGATGGATTTTGTATGCAATGGACTTTGATGAATGTATAGAGTTAACATGACGAGCAAGGTGCATTTGTGTGCTTAAACTCGAAATTATTGTACATGAATATTAAAGGCAGAACTTATAAAGATATGGCGAACTGTATATATATGATAATGCATGTTTAGGCGATGTTGTTTTGGTTGAGAAAAGTGATCTATGATGAGTAGTCAAACGAAACTGTTACCACAAATGAAATAAATCGAGCTGAATTTGAGAAAAATAAAGAAATTGAAAACATAAAATTTATTACACAAGAAATATAAATCCAACACCAAAGACATTTCAGTCAGTGTAATCAAGAAGTTGCACCTCAGCTACAATAAACATGTACGAGTGTGTGTGAATGTATTATATGGCACGTGCTTTTGTAACTGATCTGGGTACTAAAGCATATGTATCATCTTGTTAAATAAAGCTGCACTTTACAGCAGTTGCTTCTAGTGAAGCATCAAAATTTTTAACTATTTCAAAATTTGATTTGTACCTTACTTTTTTTAGAAAATAAGATTTGATCGATTTGGTCCAGTTACAGAAGAAGGTGACATAGCAACCGCAGCAGTATGAACAAAGGCAAAACTCATTGTAGGAAAGCAAAATTTACCTGTAGAAGACATAATGTTGCAGAATGAAGAAAATGTCAAACAGCGCCGAAAATAGTCCTAACCCAAATTTAGTCGGATCACCAAATATCGACACCCAGTCATCTGCGATGTATACGTACGTCAGAATGCAACATAATTCGATATTCCTATTGCGTTCAGATTAAATATGTTGAACACATACCGTAATTGTAAGCATTCAAAATCATTTGCAGCATGCTGAGTACGCCGCCGGTAAAATCCAGCAGAATATTTCCAATACTCCAACCCACCGTACTCTTGCGGCGATAGTTCATTAGGGCCTTGACATTCAGGAAACATGAGAGCAGACATTACACCGATTATGGTTAATGATGTGGGCAGTAGGAGTTACCTGCGGCACATATTTAATTATCGTTATTGTTAGCTTCACATAGCTGCAGTAATATAAAAAGTCCAGCCAATGTATAACGTTGGTGGCTCCCAGTATTGCGCTGATGATGATGAACACGGCGAAGAGACTTAAAAGTCCGGATGCGGTTTTTGAAACGCCTTGATCACCGCGCTGTTGATGAGAAAGATGCAACACTGTGATATAGACAATTTTTAATCAGAAGCTATCGCTATGTCTCAGCCAGAGAAGAGGTGATACAACATTTCACATTTCAGCCTCAAATATTAACAAAATAGTTGAGATGATTGAGCTTCTTGAGTGAGTGATAGTTGAGAGCTTGAGTGTCATGAGTATGTTATAGTTATGATAAATGTCTATATTTTATAAACACGATCTTATCCACACATACCTCGTACACAAAACACTGATAAATTGTAACAATTGTGGCAAACGTGGCGTGCAGGGAGAACACCACATCGTTCAGCATTACCGGATTGAGGCCGCGTGGATAGCGATTGGCATACTCGGATTGTATTTCTGGTATCCAGTAAAGACCGCAGTTGAAGATACTATAAAGCGTAAATCCGACTATATTCAATACGACGAAGTCAAAGTTTAGACCAATCACTGATTTTCGCTTAAAATTGATGTAGATCTGCGGGTAGAAGGACACCGACCAAGCCACAAAGTAAATCCAACCGAATATCAGCGATGTGTATATGATGGCCTCTGAATTGGCCACCGTCATGCGCACGTACAAATTTTCAACGCTGTCCCCAATAACGAAAAAAGGAATTTTGTGAATTAGCATTCGCCGATACATAAACTTAACTACATATAATACTAGGATCATAGTGAAATTAATAAAGTGTGCCAGATAGCAGGAACTAAATATTTTGGAATAAAATATTTCGGCCCAAATTCTCTCAAAACAAAACAAACTATATTCTCAGCCTCTCGAAGGTCCACACGAGTGCTGATAGGTATGACAACACTGGACACTGGACACTGTCTAATAGGCACACATGCCTACAGACTAGGACTGACTGAGTCAAACATCTGTAAGCAGGATGAACGTTTTGGGTAGCGCCTTTTTGGGTTCTCTATCCGGTTTGGCAAAAACAACTTTGAAAGACCTACTACTCCTTGCGAATAAGACTAATGCAATAACAATTAACTTAGTTCAGAAATGGGGAAAGGGTCAGACGTATGCGGTAGTGCTATGGACGATTGTGTCTATGTGAGGTGTAATCGCTGCCGCCATAACCTAACCTAACCTACATATAGTACAGCTCATAAGTTGTGGAACCGACCCACAAATGAAATGCTGTGTGCGCCACTGTAGTACAAACATCTACAGGGAGACCTCGCTTATGAATGATTAAAGTGAGGCCTTGCACTTTTTAAATTTAAATTTAAATTAAATTTGTTGCAAGGCATTTTATATACGTACATATGTACATATATGTATGTATGTTATGGGCATGTGTATAAATAGGGAAACATAATGTGCATCTTTTTTTGGTTTCAAGACCGCGTAGAACGAGGCTTTTTTACGTGTTAATCGAAAATGTGTCGCAAAATGTGGGCCGTGTTAGATCGAGGCCGTGTTAAAAGAGATACATGTTAAACGTGGCCTACCTGTACTATGCGTAAGTAATTTTAAACACGCAATACACTCACATCCACGGTTCGTTTGGAGTTCCCTCCGCGGTCACCACTAGGCGGCCAGGATGTTTGCCTTGCACCCTGATAGTTTGGTTGTGAGGGCTTGCCGTATTTATGGTGAACTTTTCGGGGTCCAGCTCCACCAGGCCATCGTGGTGCTTTATGAGGTTGATGCTGATGTCCTCCTGGAGTTGCCCGCTGCTATTTTAATCGAAATAAAATCGTTCATTTGCCATTTGCCACTACGATGATCACGTTCGTACCTGAGTAGCACTTGGAACGTTTCGTTCCTGTTGATTAGAATGGTGAGGTCGTGTGTTGAAACTGTGAGGGTATTATCCTCGCTGCTGGATCCTGACGGATTATCATCCGCGGCAAATGTGATGTGAGGTACTGCAAAACCAAAATGAACTGTAATGTGATTGCGTGAATTAGCTAGTCACCAAATCTGGTGTGGTGAAGTGGATCATTGAACTTGGACTTTTGAGAGCTGCGTACTCACCAATTGTAAGCACTGCCAGTACGAGTATGATTTGTTTAAGTGTATCACAGCCAAAACGTCTCATTTTTTTGATGTTCCCTTTAGTTATTATTGTTATTGCTTTTGTGTTGTTATTGTATAGGATTTACACTTTTAAGCGCACTTCAATTGAAATGGCACTTATTAATACCGGTTCGTGTTGTACTGTCTGTATTGATAACTGTGGGCGAGATTTGAATAATTGTTTAATATATAGTCGTATATAGTGCTGTATATGTACATATGTTAACCACATAGATATAACAATCGATGACTGAACATTACATTGCAGTTCGATATGCTTTCAAGAAATCAAAAGAAGTGGAAATATATAATTTCGTTGAAATGCATTCCATTTTCTGATGAAAAGTATTGGCTTAGACATTTCATAGTTGTCACAAAATTATTAAAAGCAATAAACAATTGAATTGAAATAAATAGTGTAGTATAAAACTTATAAACAATGTTTTATGCATACATATATATTCATACAGGGGCGTAGCCAAAACTTGGTCAAGGGGGAGGTTTAACATTTTTTTGTTGCCAATTTACTATTACGTGCTTTTTAAAGTAAACTGCATTTTTCAAATAGGGCATTTTGTGGTGGAGCTATTTAGTCATATGTGGCTTAGTGCATTGGAAATTTAAATTTTTTCCCGATTTTAGTCAAAATTTCATGAAATTTGATTCACTAGAAGCGAAGTTATTGCATCTGAAGTGAAAGTATGTTTGTGTCATCGGTACAAAAATGAGCATCGAAGAGAGAACCAATATTAGCTTTTGTTTTAAACTTGTTAAAACTTTTACCAGAACATTTCAATTGATGAACCAATTTTATGGTGATGATCGTTTATCATGTGGCAGAGTTGTCAGGACATAAATGATGACCAACGCGTTAGCCAACTAAAATCCGCGATCACCGCAGATTCCATCAAAACTGGGCGGTAATTTATCAAAGATCAGCTAAAATCTTCATTGAAATTCTTGAAATTGGACTTAAGCATCACAATACCATACATTTATCGCATTCTAACTGAGCATTTGGCTATCGCAAGACGTCATCTCATCGATCGGCATTTGTGACTGTTTTTTTTTTTTACTAAAAGTCGCATTTTAATCCTCCCCGTTTTCGCCTAATGCGGCACCGTGTGGCTATTTCCTTTTCGAAAAAATACATTTACCGATTAAATTAAACCATTTTGAAAATGTTGAATAATTATAGGCTATTGGCTCTCTTCTTGGCTACGCCCCTGTGTTCTTATACAATTTGACTTATTTTACTAACTGCTGTAGAAACAGTTCATCGGTATTTTTTTGACACAAGAATGTCCTAACGATTTAATTGTGTTCCCATATTATAATAACTTGTAATATAAATAACTTTTATGCAGTGGTGCACACAGCATTTCATTTTGGGGGCGAAGGGGGTTTCGTACACAACTTGTGAGCTCAATACCATTTGAAACCATCCAAAATGTTTGCCACCAAACAGATATGTGAAGTTGAACCAGTAAACCCGCCCACAACCCGTCCGCACTTGAGTGCGCCACTGTATATTTATATCCTATATTATTTCTAAGTATTAACATATTCAAGTCATTTAAATAATTAATTTGTGAATTTTATTATATCGAAATTAGGCATATTATTAAAACCGCGAATTTCATTGTCTGAATCATTTGAATTTGTGTTTAAGATTGTTTACTTGTTTTGAATACATTTGCTAAAAAAACCCAAATTCAATTTTTTTTGACAGCTTTTAATTTTAGCCTACGAGCTCGTGAGATTCGTAAATTACATTCCTATTTAAAAATGTACAGCCATATACAAACACACAAATATATTTTTTATATATAACATATGCGGAAACTTTAAAGCCATTTAAGGCAATTAAAATGAATTAGACTGTCTGATTGTGTGTTGATTAAATTGATGAGAGTATTGTGGAAGAAATACTGATAGTGAAGTTGTTGATCTGGTTCTCGTCAATTGGATATTTGAAAATAAATCCAACAATTCCAGTTGATGGTGAAATGTTATTTGAAAAAAGGGGTACAACTTCAAAAATTACGCTTTATATTAGAAATTTTTGAATAGCTTTCTTTTAGATGGTTAACAAATTGTGCCATATAAAATTGAAAATTTGGAAATACACAGAAGGCCCTCTTTGGATTGTGGATCTCAAATGTCTTCTATCTTCTTCTATAAGTACATATGATGCAAGAATTTAATTCGCGGTTTGCGGTGCAGCATGACACTGCGTGATGAAAACATGCTATTTACTTATTACTGCATTTGAACAGCCTCCTCCTCCAAAGTGATAGTCACCGGTATATTCGAATTTTGATGTATATTATTTTCATAGATTGTCCTTTGCAGTATGTGCGGCACGCTTTCTGTATCCCACAAGTGCTAATATTTCAAGAAAGTACTTACAAACGTGATTGCGGTTGTGTTGCGAATAATGAGAACAAAACAAAAGCACAAACATAAAATGTGAAAAACTAAAACTAGATTAAATGTGAAACCAAATTCGCATTACAGACTCGCTGCCTGGCATATTGATGAATGAGTGAGTCATTGTACGATTGACAGAGTGAGTTGGATCGTGGGCAGTGAGTGTCTGCGCTGGGGTCAGTAGCTTTAATTTGCATATTAGAAACTAATTGCCGAGTTGGTCTATTAATAAAACTATCGTGGTTTGACGCGAAAGCTTCTGTGTAGTTGTGCTGAATACCAAATTTTTGTAGTTGTGCAGTAAAAGTGAATTCCATTGTAGTTATGAGTGTTAGCAAATGTTGTTTCAACCAATTATGTAAAACAAATACACTATGCCCGGCACTTGTGTTTTGTAAATAAACTAACAACTTACTGACATTGACTTACGGGCCGTGACGATGTGCGATCGATACCCATTTTTTGGGCGACGCCATGATCGGCTGGTCCTGATACAGACGATGCGGAAGCATAAGTCGATGCCGGATAACAAATAAAAATTAAATGTTTTTAATCTAAGGAGACACCATACAAGAATTCCAAAATAAAAACTAGGTACAGGTATAAGTAGCAGCATTTAACTTTGTGAGTGCCAAGTTCTAACAATAAATTGTTTTCGATATGTAGGTGTTTATTTTTTTTGTTTAGCAGTAATTTAAAAAAGAAATTTCTTTATGATCGCCTGTAGTTTTTAACAAACGTTTACCAGAAAAGAAATAGCCAATTTTTAGTTTCCAATTTATGTATGTTTAGAAATTTTTTACTTAGCATTACATTGTGGAATGATTCGGAAGAAAATATCAACAATAATTTGTTGATACTCGCAATTGTTGTCGGCGGAAAACCTCGAAACCTCAGCGATTTCAGTGGTATTCTAAAAAACCCATCTATGTGACATCAAGAATATTTCAAATGGAAGTTTACATTAGCATTACACAATAAAAAATATACAGTACAAATATTCAGTGTCGTTCATAAACGCGCCACAGTTAAAATATATGTAAGTATAGTAAGAAAGCAATTAGGAAATAATGATGCACGGATACCAATACTATGTACTACTACTAAATACTACTTCATACTCTGAAGAATTAGGGATAAGTGAAATCGTGTAAGTTTCGTTACTATTGCGCATTTTAGGTAAATCAGAATCACGTTTAAACACTGTGGAAAAAATTCGATAATATGATTCAGTAGATGGTGAGTATCAAATGTTGTGATTATGAGCGAGTTCTTGTATCTTTTTTACTATAGAAAACTTGACCATATTATCAACTACATTCAGCTGGTGCCGAACCTGAACAACTATACAATTTTTGGCCAATACCGATTAAATGATTAAACACTACCGTCTAGGTGCATGTACACATATATACATATTCGGGATATAATCATGTAATCGCGGACCAGTTTTACAATCCCCGGATCTTTGGAAAATTGTCCGGGATCCCGAGATTGAAATCCCTAGTACATATGTATAGTCTGTTGGAATGTTATGAGCAATACGTAAAAGATTACTTCATTCTAAGTAAATTACTGTGTGAGAAGCATTTTAAAAAGAAACCCTTTAATATTTTCCATATCTTTGATCTAAGTAGCAACGATATCATTTATACTACATTTTAATAAGCTTGAACTACATTAATTGCCATCTGGGGCCAAACAGGTCAGCACTTATCAGTATCGTAAAATAATTGAGGGTACCCATTCGCTACAACAGCATTTGATGGCAGTTACGTTTTTAGTGTACTTTTACATGGACTTCATCAAGAGAGATAAGGGAGAATAGCAATACGAACAATTTGAAATCAAAATTTCATTCAATTTTTTCAATTTTTAGTGTATGCAATGTGAGATATGTGTGCTTATAAACCCGTTTTCTGAAGTAACACCTCAAAATAAATGTGAATTGAACCGAAATGCTGTACTTGCATTTGTACTCCGATTGGGTTGACATAAATAAAAGCGCCAATAATCGTTTTGTACATAATACGTTGCTTAATCATTTGTGACACGGTGCTTTATTTGTTCGAGCCGTTTTTGGGCCAAAAATGTGACTTACAAGCCAAGAAAATGTGTTAATGGGGCTTACCATTGCAATAACGAGAAATATTCGCGATATTGGGAAAATGCTTATGAATTAAAATTTTTTTTTTAATGTTTTTATGCGGTTGCAAATCAATTGAAAAGCTCTGAGCCAGCTGAAGTCCCGGTTTTTAAACTCAGGGTGTGAAAATAAAGTAAGATTAATATTCAAAGCTTTTTCAGTCGGTTTGGTGTTTACAAAATTTGCGCATATAAGGCTCCAACACTATTTAATGTAGTATATTTATCACATTACAATGCGAGAAAGTCTTAAAAATTGGAATTTGTGTAGACAACCGACAAAGTCTTCTTAAGATGAGTAACAAAGAGCCGAAAGTTTGGGCAACGCTTTACTTTTTATAGGCAATTTGACATTTCCTAAATGTAGACGTCAATTAAGCCATACACTTCAAATCGTGCAGTCCGATAAGATTTGCTTTAAGGCGGAAACTGAATATGGGTTTCGTCTGGCCAAATGTCTTTGATAAGTAAAACTTTAACTTCAATATTGCTGTCGTATAAAAGCGAAAAAAACGACAAATATTAACGCACATATTTGCACACTCATTCGGAGTACAGTGCTAATCAGTAGATTTAAGTTCAAAACAAAAAAGTGAATCAAAGCTACCCTTTATCTATCAATTTAATGAAATTGCATTCTACATCGCGTGAACAATACAAGTTCCAACACAAGTTCAAACATGAAGACATGCACATGCACAACATTTCCAACATAATTCATTCATTCAAACCCCAGAATAAGGTGGCACAGCAGTCATTAGTCAGCATTAACATTAACCTTGCTGCATTCTGGTGCTAAATGGGACACTCGTTATCAGTTCTTTTTTAAGATAACGACCTCTGAGTCGCAGTTTTAATTTATACCGTTGTTATTAACATGTATGCATGGACGTATTGCATATGTCATGTACTCTGCGGGACATTTGGAGAAGACGGACAAAAGAGTCGTCAGGAGCGAAACTCCTGCGTACAGACGATTTACTTGTGCAGATCGAAGACCTTCGATAAAGCTCAGAAAGTACTCGAAGTGCGGATAATGAGCGGTCAGCAGTTTGGTTCTTGGGAGTGTTGACACACGTATTAGGCGTGTTTTAATGTTGTATGTGCTTTGGATGGAGGTTTTATACGTCCTCCGTCTATTTTTTGCACACCCGTAAATACTTATAGTCTAATGTATGATTATAAGAGTTAAGTATGTTTAGCAGAAAGTTAAAAAATGGAATAATTGGATGTCAGTTTTACATTTGACCCTTCTAGAAACAACTTCGGAGCAGTGGCAGAACATTTTATAAAAACGATAATTTTGTATGGAACCTGCATTTCTCGTACTTTTGCCAGTTTTGTAGAAGATGCGACGCTATTTAACTCATTTGCCTCATACATATTTGAATGAAATACTCCTAGATAAAACAGGCAATGAATGAAATGAATTTATTTATTTATTTACAAATAGCCTAGAATTAAGTAACAATTCATACAGACTAACAAATTTGAATTTGAATTTATTTATTTACAAATAGCCTAGAATTAAGTAACAATTCATACAGACTAACAAACAGTAGAATAGTGTAAAATTAAAATACTTATATTATAAGCCTTTTCAGCAAGTTTTTAAAAACGTTTTCAGATAATGAAAAATCTAAAGAATTTGAGTATAAGTTAGCCTCAGTCAAAGCTCGCTAAATTGGGGTATTAACATATAGTTTGTTTTACAACTCGGAATGAAAAGGAGATCTTGACTCCGAAGACTTCTCAACGGAGCTAAAAAGTTTATACGCTGAAGTAGGCACGAAGAGTCGATAGCGCCACGAATTAAATCAAAGATAAACATTATACAAATAAATGATCTTCTGCTGTTTAAAGAACGCAAATCAATGAGCATGCATCGTGCACTATAAGAGGGAGTAAGATTTACGAAGTGTAGGGCATGAAGAGCAAACCGAAAAAAACCTTTTGAATGCGTTCTAATCGGTTTATGTGGCACTCATAGAAGGGCCTCCAGATATATACCGCATATTCTAATTTAAACTAAAACTTGAAAATAAGTTGGTGTTTTGTATCTTGAGTAAAGCTGTTGTCTTTAAAACACATTGACAACAGCAACGACACGATCGCATCTGTAAAAAAATAAAATCAGAACGTCCTTACGGGGCGATTATTTTGACGACCACATGGCTACACGACCACGACCGATTATGGCTGTCGCCAAAGCAATTGCATCACTGCTTCAAAACAGGTGTTTTTAATGGCGTTCTTTTTACTTTTTCAGTGTGCCTTAAACAACAAATACAAATTTATATGTATTCCAGTTAGAATTTACTGGCTTCATAAACACATTACACATTGGAATTTGTTTTAAATTGATTGGATTTTAAATTGATTGTAGAACGACAAAATAGACGAATTGTTAATTTTAATTTGTGTTTAGGGGTACAAAATATTTGATTGATATGACTAATAAAAAAATCTAACTTGCATTTGCTTTTAAATTGACTTTCATTTCTTGTCTCCCCTTGAACCTTGAAAATGTGTTTTGAGTGCAAAACAGAAACTGCCATGCGGCTTTTCCTTCACGCTGACCAAAGAAATGGAGAGTGTGTGTCTTTAGACTTAAACTTTAACTTGAAATTAGCAATAAACCAAGGGTTACCTACAAAAAATTGCACACTATTAATACAAATACCATACATCGGCGACGAATCTTGTTCAGCTGGTTGCGAAAGTAAATATACAGAAGAGTTAGAGTTGCATTTGTAAACAAACCATCAAGCCGAACCTTTGAATTAATTATGATAATTAAATATACATACATAACAAACTTCTAAAGCAAACCCCATGACTACATACAAGCCATAAATAGATATAGCATGTATGTATGTATATATTTTTTGAATATGGCTCGCTTTACACTAATGCAAAAAACATTTAAGTTATTGTTAAAATGATCGGCAGCTCGCACATTTGCTGATAGTTCATTGTCTTCCACTTTATAAATTAGTATACACTTAAGTCTTTAATCTCTACATAATTGCGAGCTATAAAAACAATCAATTAATCGACCTATAACCGCAGTTTGAATGCCACACTTTTGTCTTTGTTTATTAAATATCTGATTCCGTGATTTGAGCATTGACGATAACATTTCACAACTTAGTAGAAACCGGAATATATTTTATAGGTATTAACTGCTTGCCGTTTGTTTTCCACTGAAATTCACTGTAATTTAAGAAAAAGTCGCCTATAGAAATTCCATTGCAAAGTTTAAAGCTAGCTGCAATTTCGCCGTTGAATATCTTCATTCGGCCTGAAAAATTAAAGCGAACGCTGAAACTGTCATTCCTAAGCGCTCACTATCTCCCTTTAGATTTAAGTACAATGTGGCTTGCGAGTTGGATACTTCAAAAGCGATATTATTTGAACTAATATTAGCAAGCACGATTATAGACAACAATCAATGTTTTACTTGCACAGAGACAGCAAGTCGTAAGTCAGAAATATCGGCGAAATTTAACTGAAGAACATCTGGATGGGGGTTGCAACTGAAATCGGCTAAGTTTTAGTATTTGCAAGGGGCTTTTCAAATGAACGTCAAATATTGAAATAACGTCGTTCGTCACTGAGCGTTTATAAACGCACCGATGTTTGCGCCCGGTATCGAATCTGCACGCGCCGACGTTTGTAATGTGACTAAACAGCACACAGCGTTTTAGACCGGAGAAAACCTACGCTACGATCGTCAACTGATAAGCAAAGCCGAGCAAGTTTTTGCCGGCTTGGTGAGCAGCACAAATACACTACACAGTGGGGTATTTCGAATTGAATGCAATTCAGCGGACGCATCGTATAAAATACAAGTAAACTACATTCAAACCATATGAAATTTGATAAAACAGACTTTGTGCAGAACAACAAATGTCAAATAAACGACTTTTTGTACGGGTTGGTATTTCATGCATTGGCCATTAGTCAAGGGTACACAAGTGATTTCTCGGAGGTTCATATTTCGGAGAACAAGTTATATGGTTGCCTGGCGACGTATAGTGCGTGTCAGCAAAGTGCTCGTATGCACGACAGACCGAAAACATACATGTTTTGCCGACAGAGAAGCGCGAAGCCGCGTAGTTGTGCTTTTTGATGACGGATATCGCAGGCCTGTCCGAAAAGGAGCACAATGATGTTGCGGTATTAGCGCCTTTTGCTATGCAAACAGCTAAGTTGCACGGGTGATCTGACTTAAGGGTATACATTGCTAAATATTACTTTGCGTTTAAGGTGGTTTTCAATTTTGTATTTTAAAAGGATAGGAATGGTAATACATACATAAGTATGAGTAGCCGCCGTAGCTCAGCTGGCTAGTGCGTGGGGTCGCAAATCAAATGCGACGCTTGAACCCAGGTTCAAGACTCCGTTGCTGCTAACACGGAAAAAAAGAAAAACAACAATGTTTCTTGCGGCGGCTGTCCTCTCAGCAGGAAATGGCAAACCTCTGAGAGTAAAATTGCTTATGAAAAAGCTCCCAAATCGCCGTCCGGAATCGGCATAAAACTATAGGTCCCTTCAAAATTCCGTTACAAATTCGCACACACAACACGGATGGTTGCTAGGCCTTAGTCTCGTAATCGGGCTGTCGTGTCAGTAAATTATATTTATTATTATTGGGCAATAAAGGCACGTTAATAAGAAAACAAAGTTTACTTGTTACGCTGTTTGCAGGGAATAACGAACGTTTTCAATATAAAAGTAAAACTCAAGTGCCATTTTACACCTAAATAAACATTGACTTGCGTACTTTTTTATAAGCAATGCTTGCATTTTTAAATAAATATGTAAGTAATACGTAAATACAGCGAAAAGCATTTATATATGTACGTATGCATGCACAACAATATAGCTATTAATAGTATGAGATATCAATGTACACACTTTTTAGGTGGTAGTTTATTTCAAATATTTGATTGCTTTAACACAAATATTTGTATATAAAACTGAAACTTAAGTGAGCAATGACCGGATGGTTGAGAACAAGAAAAAATTGAATATATTATATTTTATAAAACACCACAGGGTTGGCTATCACAATGGAAAACTAAAAACTATAAAGTTTTACTGAGACTAAGGCAAATTATTCTTCCGAAGATTTACAATAACACAAAATTCGCCTCACCATAGAACCTTAATTGAATGAAATGCGGTATGAGCAGAAGCTGTTGTTTTTTAGTTTCGCCTTTTCTGCTCCTTATCAATTTGTTCTTAACTTTTTTGCTGGCGCAAACATGCGACCAACAACACCAAATATCAATTTCTTGAGTTGTAGCACAAAAACATTCTCCACTTAGATTGACTTGATGACACAAGGCTAGCCAGTTGCAACATTTACCGAGTACCAAGACAGCTTTGAGAGACAAGCACTGTTAGTACGAAATGGGAATGACACTGAACGTAATGCAATATATGTATGCCAACTGAAATTAAATAAAAGCAAAGAGAGCAGACATTTGCATTGGGGAAATAAGCTCCTATAAATAATATACGGATTTTTAAAATATTGATTTTGTACTGTAAAACTCTTGCAGAAAGTAAAACATTTTTTGTTTTCACCAAAATGTCTACAGTAAAGTATCTCCTTGAATCCAGTGGCAAACATCAATTTGGAAAACGAGTGTGTTTCGCCGATTTTAAATTACACTTAATTGGTGCAATTATTGGTGAAGTTCATTGTATGTGTGATTGTAGACACTGGGGAATGTCAACGAAACGAAATCACGTGCAAAACAGTTATGAGGACTTTGGCAAAACCAGAAGTACACCAATTAAATTGCCTGCATTCCTGTACGTTTCACGACATGTGTTCAGGCGCAACTTAACTTTAATATAAAAGTAGAAACAATTTGAAGGTTTTCATAGTTTACCAGCATACAACTTAAATCATATTTCAACTAAGCACACTTTAAATTTTAACTTTATAAATTCTCCTGAGTAGGCACAATGAAAAGTGCGAATGTAACAGAAAAACAAACTGCCGTTCTTTATGATGCTTTTCGTTTTGCGGACAATTTTAAATTGCCTTCAAGTCGTGTTTATTGTCATATGAATTAAGTTAAAACAGAATAATGTTTAATAAAAAAGTAATTTTGAACTTAAAGTAATAATTGTAAATATACTCGTATTGGAGTAACTCGTAAAGGTAATTTTTTTTTAATTTAAAAACATGGATACAAAAAAAAATATAAAAGCAAACATGATTTATAAATTTCTTTTACGTTGCTAGGCACCTAGCAACCATTTCGGAATCATACAGTTTGAAATAGTTTTTTAAATATATTAAAAAATAAAATGAAAATAAATAGTGTGTATTACGGGGAAGAAAAGTTTGGTAGAACCATAGTATAATAATAAAGTAGTCTAATTAGAACTCTCTCGCTCAAAGAAAACAATTTTTTTTAAATTACGTCAATTTTGATGTCTGAAATTTGTCAGTTCAAAAAATGTTCAACCACAATCGCAACCTCATTCAAATAAAATCGTACTAAAAGCAAAAGGAAAATGCTTAGGTATAGTTTAACCCTTTCAGTCACAATGTGCAATATATTGGACTACAGCCCATACAATTCATACAGAACGGGTTTATTTTCATGTCGGAAAGGGTTAATACAACTTTGTTTACGCCGTCCACAATTCAAAGACTCTGCTGATGACATTTTTGACAATATTTGTCAATCAAAATAGAGGTACATTAGGGGTACTCTCTTTTATTAAACTACTTTATTATTATACTATGGCTAGAACTAGTTTAGATGCTGGAGTTGGCTAACTTGCCAGCTATTAGTTGCGTTTTCAGTCGTATTCATTGTTGGTTGTTTTGGACATGCAGCTCCTGCAAGTAACGCTCCTGCTCGGCACGTCGATTTTTCTCCAAGATCAAAGCTCGTCTAGGGTGTGAAAATGATTAAAAGGAAAATTGGTGAATTAATGTAGTTGAAATCAATTCAATATTATACTGTCCGACAAATGTTGGTCTTCGAAGTAACTTATTACTTGTTATGTTTGATATAATTTGTCCTTTCGAGATACTTGAATTTAAAAAATTATCATAATTAAAACGCATAAGCGGCTACATCGAAATCAAATATTTACAAACCTTTTTCATTTCTCATATAGTTGCTGCTAACTACTAAGGTATAACTACTGTATTCAAATATTTTTGAAATAATTATATAATTTATAAGCTACACAAATGTAAGCCTGCCATCTGTTGCTATTATTTAATGATCGCGCCATTATTGTCGAACAGCACCGTAGAGTGCCGCAATCTTCACTTACCGATAGCGCTCGTAGAAACCGACAATTGTGCCCAGCTCCTGCTTGAACAGCCGCACCAGCATGCCATCGAAGCACTCCAGCTCTTGCAGGCTGAACATGTTAAATTGCAGCATGTGATCCTTGGACGAGTCTGCGCCTGAATAGACTACAAGCCATTTAGGTATTTCCTCCAGCAAGTAGGGATTGGCCGGAACTAGCGCGTTGTGTGTATGCGATGGCGGTGTGTACGGCACTGGTACTTCTGGGCAAATTGCCTTCGGTGGCTCCGCCGACGTGGTGTACACGTAGTACGAGGTAAGACAAGGGTGCTGTCGTTGGCATTGACCCGTGTACTGATTTTCGTAGTAGGTGCCGTGCACTTTCGAAACGACACGCCGCCATCCAACGGGCAGACCCTCTCGCTCTAGCGGATGTGACCAGTGCGTGGTATGCGTGTGATGGTCAATGTAGTACTTGCGACCATGCAGTGTGTATTGTGTGGCCCAGCCGGGCGGTAGCGGCAGCTCTTCCTCAAGTGACTGCTGCGATGGGACTTTCTGCAACACGTTTGCCGCGCTTGTGCTATTAGCCACTGGAGGGTGCAGCTGGGACGAGGGCGCATGGTACAGCGACTGCACGGAGGTGCCAGCAGCAGCTACTGCTGCTGCCGCCATGTCATATGAATGCATGTTGTTATTGCTGCTGCCGTTTGGCGTGTTTGAGCTGGTATTACTGTAAATGGGTGACTCAGAGCGGTGCTCCATATTGGTCAGAGTTGAGCGGCTGTCGCTGGCGCTGAGCGTGATTTGATTATTGTTGCCCATGCCGCTGGGCGATGTGTGCGTTGACACGCGATACGGATTCTCATAGATTGGATAGGATTCAGTGTCACCATAACTAGTAGTGCCTGAGTTACCGAAATGTTGCGGAGGCGGCGGTGTTTGTGGCCGCGTAGGTGTCACACCGCGTGATAGCTGCAGCACATTTGCATAGGATTCCATACCGTCAGCAAGAGAAGGCATTGTCCCAGAAGCCGTCATCCGACTGCGCCCATCATACGAGTTTGTGTGCTTCTGGTTGGCCGAATAGCTGCGCTGGAAGCGATCGTACGTGGTCACCGATAATTGCTGTAATGGCGAGGACTGCTGGCGACGCATGCGGTCGATTTGCTCGATGTTGACGTACATGTTGGTGTTGTTGCTGTATGCACTGCGACTACCACTGCTATTAACCTCGAGGTTGTTGCTGGAGTAACAGTGCGGATTATGCGTAGCCATTGCTGTGTACAGACCAGCGGAGCGTGGCTTTTGCTGGTGCGTCTGCGATGTGGCACGCATTGTGGTTGACGTAGATGGAGGCAGTTGCGACTGCGCTCGACGAGCATGATAGTAGTCTGGTTGTGCGTTGTATTGGGTGTCACCGCCACACGAGTATGTGTTACGGCTGGTGTTTCCCGAGCGACCGGTGAACTCACAACTGGGCGAAGTACTAGCGCACCGTTGCAGTGTTTTCTTGTTGTGCTTGGCGCGCTGCTCGTCAAACGTCCATACGTTGATCACGGGAATCTCGGGTGGTGTGTCTTTCTTCACATACTTACCAACAACGCCCTCTTTATGAGCGTGTGCCTTGTCCTTATTGCGGCGTGACAGCATCGTCGGTTTGTGATTGCACAGCAATATTAGGTAGTTCATTAAAGGCCTATGAAGACGGAAATCGCTACTCGCATACAGCTATTCCTACAGTCCCTGAAGGGGGACTTAACACAGCCCCGCTAAGGCCCGTGGCTAATAGCTCATGATGCAATAAGGGCAATCTAATCTCTTTTGCACAACTCAACTCTCACTATTTTCGTTGTTTTGGTGAAATTCGCTTGCTCCACATTCGTTTAATTGCGTATGGTCCTCTTCCTTTGTTTTGGGTTGTACTCCATGTGTTCGTACAGTGTTCAGAGTGTCCAACAAAAGCAAACCAATTTAACAATAGGAGATGCCGACGAAGTCGGATTCAACATATTGTAATGCAGTGACATTGAACCAGCTGATACTGACAGCTTGATGCCGCAAAACCAGAGTGCTGAGGTAAATTTGGCAGCACATGGTATAACAATGCTGCCAGCTCAGGCATTTTACAAAGAACCGCTGTTAATATAAATATATACAGTCGTGTCTGGCTATAGTGAACTAATTATTGCAAGGCCTGTTCACTGTATTGAAGTCACTATATCAAGGTCAACATTTTTGTTCAAAAACTCGTTTTATTTGCCCAATATACACTTTTTGTTTTTTGCTTGAAATTGCTTTCAAAATGTTTTCAATAGTTACAGGCTCCATGTCAACATTTGGGTGTTCACTATATCGAGATGTTCACTAACTAGGGTATTCACTATACCCAGACACGACTGTATATCGCTCATTTGTAATCGTTGTAGCGATTCGCTTTGATTGTCGAACAATCCATTTAACCCATTGAAGCGACGCATAGTGTCGCGAGTCCATAGTAGCGAGGGACAAAAATAGAAGGAATAGTCGTATGGCAATAAAATTTTGTACATATGATTTTGTTATAAAGAGAAGTTAATACAATAAAAATTACTTCTATCGCCCCACGGACACGCCCACCTCCCATACAAACCAAATACTAAGTAGACAGTATCTCGGAAACTATAAAAGATATATTGATGAAATTTGGTACAGCAACTCATATCATCAATATAAAGATATGTACCAAAAATGGATCGATCAATCTACAAATACGTTTGTAATAAAAAAGGAAATATTAAAAAAACTACAAATATCTGTGCATACTTATAAGTAAGTAATTTGAAACCCAAATAAAAAATAATAATACCTTTTATTATATTTATATTTATTGGATTGGACAAGGGGGCGAGACACCACCCATACAAGCAAAATCTCTTGGTTTTCTTCGTCAATTTGCATCGTCAAAGATTCGCCATCTCGCGCATTTAATTATCAAAAAAAAAACAAATGTTGTGCGAGACGAAGTTCGCGGGGTCAGCTAGTAATATGATAAACTAGCGTACCCGGCGAACTTCGTCCCGCATGACATTTGTTGTTTTTTATAATGAAATACGTGAGACGGCAGCCGCCGTGGCTCAGTTGGTTAGTGCGTTGGACCGCGAGTCGAAGGCAGCAACCTCAGGTTCAAATACTGCCTGTAATAACACCTAAAAAAATAACGGGAAAACTCGTTTTCTCTTTCGGTGGCTGTCCTCTCAGCTGGAAATGGCAAACCTCTGAGAGTAAAAATTGCTTATGAAAAAAGCTCCCAACCTGCCGTTCGGAACCGGCATAAAACTGTAGGTCCCTCCACCCGCGTACAAATTCACACGCACAACACGGGTGGTTGCGGCAAGCTAGGCCTTAGTCTCGCGTAAGCGGGCTGTCGTGCCAGTCAATTATTACGTGAGATGGCGAATCTATGGCGATGCAAATTGACGAAGAAAACCAACTAAAGGAAGAGGAGGAGCTACTGATTAACGCAATCGAGGCCCACAAATCAGCAATGTTGCTGCTAAATTTCAGTAAATAAATGGACTGCGCTTGAACCAGATTTAAATTATATGGACGGTGCCACGCTCCCTTATTCAATACCCGCACAATGCCCTTTGTCGAAAGAGAAAATGGTATGTTCGTACTAAGTTTCATTGCTGTGCGACTTATAGTTCAGCAAAATATTGGGGTCAAAAAAATGGCCACGCCCCTTGTCTAACGCTTATCAAATCCTACAAGTAGAATGACTCATCTATGGGACGACACTGTACTAAATTTCAATGCTGTGCATCTTACAATTTCGAAGATATTCTATATTAAATATTTGTCTTGTATGGGCGGTGCCACACCCCCTACCTACAATACCTACACCATTCCCTCTGTCGAAAGATATGAATAAATGGTAGGTTCGAACTTAGTTCCATTGCTGTGCGACTTATAGTTCAGCGGATTATTTGGGTCACCACAAATGTGCCACGCCCCTTGTCCACCACCCATTAAATCTGACCAGTAGAATGACTCATCTATGGGACGACACCATACTAAATTTCAATGCTGTGCACCTTACAATTTCGAAGTTATTGGCTTGTATGGGTGATGCCATGCCCCCTCGTCCACTACTCACCCCCATTCGCCATGTCGAAGGACATGACTAAATAGTAAGTTCTTAGTGAATTTAATTGATGCGTGACTTATGGTTCCAAAGTTATCGTCTGAAAATGTTCAGAACTCACGGTCAAATATGGCAGGGATTTTCCAACTTTTCCAATAGATATTCCGGAATTTTCTTTTCGCACGAACCTGAACTGACTCAATACGAATCCAACAAAAAAAAAACTCCATGGAAATCGGTGGGCCTGTTTGAGCGTGATGCGCTTACACACATACATCCACATTCTTTTATATATATAACAAGCTGGGCCCTGCGGCTTTGCACGCAAGCTCTCCTGTTTCACCCGATACGAATTCTTAACCCATTGTTGAGCCCATAAGATTTTGATTTAAAAAAAAAACATGTGTCTATCTTTGATTTCGAGAGTTTTAAAAACTTTGAAGTAAGAATGCCCTTTAAATCATGAATTTTCACATTTACTCCAAACAAATTCCTAACCCTTGGTTTACTATGGTAGATTTTGATTTTCAAAAAAATTAAAAGCACGTTTTTATTATTTCCCGATTGAAGTTTGAAGTCAGACCGCCCAATAAATCTTGTTTCTCCATACAAATTGTTAACCTATTGTTGACCCCGTTAGATTTTGAAGGGGGCACAATAGATCTTTAGGTCGCGGTGCACTATCCCCACTACTAATAATGATAATAATAGATTTTGATTTTCAAAAAAGTGAAAAACACGTGTAAAATTATTTCTCACAAAGAGTACTTTCCCCAAGTTTGATGTCAATGGGCCCATTAATTCATATTTTTCATTTCACAGTTTCTCCATACAAACTTTTAACCCGTCGCTGACCCCGTCCAATTTTAATATTCGGAAAAATTACGTATCAAGTTATTTTACATTTGAAGTACTTTCACAAAGTTTGAAGTCAAAAGGGCTCAGCAAAATTTCTTTCTCCACACATACTTTTAACCCGTCGTTGATCCAGTTAGATTTCGATTTGAAAATAATGAGAAACACGTGTCTAATTTTATTTATTTCAATTATTTTTGCAATTGTTGAAGTCAATAGGCCCATCGGTTCGAGTTGTTTGTTTCGGAATCTTTCCGTAAATAAACCTTAACCCATTGTTGGGCCAGTTAAATTTGGATTTTCGAATAATTATAAAATACGTGTCGAATAAGTTTTGATCTAGAATATTTTCAGGAAGTTCAAATTCAATATGTTTATTAAATCACGTTTATTTATACAACACTTTAACCCATGTTTTGCCTTTTTAGACCCCGAATTTGAAAAAATCCCGTCTTGGCGAAGGTTAATTCTTCAAAATGTACCTACAGTCCAAAATTCATGTTTGTAGCTTTAGCGGTTTGGGCAGGGCAATGATAAATCACCAAATCAATCAGTCAGTCAGTCAGGATAAACAATCTATGTATGTATAAAAAAATTGAGGCGGTACCACGCCCCCTTGTCAAAAACCCACCCTATTCTCCCTGTCGAAGGATACGACCAAATCGTTAGTTTGTACCGAGTGCCATTGATGTGAATGCTATAGTTCCAAAGCTACACCCGAATTTAAAAAGTGCCACGCCCCTTGTCCAACGCCCATTAAATTTTACCATGTTTACGCCATGACACTGTACCAAATTTCAATGCTGTCCGACTTATATTTCCGAAGATATACCATATTAAAAATTTAGGTTGTATGGGAGGTGCTACGCCCACCTGTCGTACAAACATCTAATAACGCTATAAACCACCGTATTGACATCTACTATCACACACAAAAAAAATTTTCCCGAAAGAATGACCCGTTTTCGCGAACACTGGCTACACACAAAATGTAAAGTTTTTTTATATACATATATAGACTAGATAGATAGATAGAATACACTCAACGTGGCGTATGACACTCATACGCCATGTAGAGCTGCGCAAAAAAATGCACATATCGCAATTACACAGTTTGAATGTATTTTTTTTGGATTGGTGTCTTCAGCAAATTTGTTGGTCGTTAAAATATCTACAAACTTGCCGAAAACAGTAAAGCGATATTCGAAACGATTTAGGACCTACTTAAGCGGCATACTTGACGAAAATTACCAAACTTCAAAGTCGGATTTCTCATAAACTAGAGCCAATCTTACCAAACGGGTGGTGGATCTCAACTCAGTATACCTATAGGAAACTCACCCAGTAGGTCCCCCCATGTCTAAATTTTGGACTTGCACAGTGTAATTGGTCTAGATAGTAGGCCGTACTAATATGCGATAAATATTCGTATATATTACATATTCATATTCCATACTGGATTCTTGCTTATGGATGGAAACATATTTATTAATGTACTCTAAACCAAAAAATATATGTAGAAAAATAAAATTTAGTGTTATAATACTACAGACTGAGATCCAAAACATGTATTATTTCCTTACCTTGCCGACATATGTTGTTCCTGATAGTTCAAAATAGAAAACGTAGTTAACCCTTTTAGTGCCGGGCGAAAAAGAGGTGCGTATGCGAGAATAACCTGCCGAATTTCACAGTTTTACTAGGGTTTGGGAAAATGCTCATAAAAACCAAACGAGAAACAATATTTACATGATTCGAAAAGCAGTATACTAAGCATGAAATAGAGAATAAATAGAATTTTCGAAATCCTGTATTGCTAATTGTTGGTTTGTCAAAAACAACAATATTTGACACAAGCGGAAAACAACGGCAATAACAAAAATGATGTCCCAGTTGCAGTTTGAAAGCAACTGGGACGAAATATTCAACAACGATCGAGGAGACAATAACTGATCCTACGTCTCGCTGCGGCAATGCAACGTTATTTTGCAAGAGTCTTCAAACAGTTGTTTACATAACACGCTGCCGAAAAGTTCCGATAACATAAACGTCCACAAAGATTAAAACAAAACACTATTTTTTTTTATTCTCTCGTAATGAAATTAGATCATTTATAACGTATTACAAAATTATTTTGAGATAGAGTTGTCCCGCAATGCGAATAGTAAAGCGCTACAAGGCGCGGGCCGATATATCGGCTCTGGCACTTCTCGCTAGTGCAGCAAGAGCCGATATATCGGCCTCCGGCACTAAAAGGGTTAAAAGACGAAAATTTTCCTCTCTTAAATGCATTTTATCCCTTGTTCACTCCTCTCTGGAGCATAGGGCATCCACAAGACATTTCCATCTTACACGATTCTGGGCTGTTGTTTTCGCGCCGTCCCATGTGGTGTTGACAGCGGCTAGTTCGCGAAGAGTCGACCTTCTCCAGGTTTTTTTGTCCGACAGCGACTTCTACTCCCTTCTGGGTTCCAGTCAAGCGGCATTCTCGTGATGCTGTCGGGTGGTTTTCTCAGTGTATCCATTTCCATTTTCCGCGCTTTATTTGCCGCAGAATGGGTTCCTCATTGGTGATCTTCCACAGCGCGTCGTTACTAATTGCACTGGGCCAAAATATTCTGCAGATGATTCGCAGGCATTTGTTGACGAAAGTTTGTAGCCTCTGAGTGATGGCACTCGAGACTAGCCATGTTTCGCTTCCGTACAAAAATGTCGACTTGAAATTTTAACGTTTTTTTTTAAAGAACATCGAATCGGAAAATGAAATACTGAGTATGGCAGGTTATTATGAATGACCTCTAGTGTCACACCTATACCAACAATTGGATGGGTCTCGACAAAAGTGATCTTTTGTCTCACGGTGTAATATGAAGGAAGTTGTAAGAAAACTTTTTAGAATAATTAAGTAGTTTGGTAACTCAAATAACAAAATTGAATTTGAAATTGTCTTGAAATTTGAATAAGGTTAAAATTTTTATTAATTTAATTTTTGGCAAACCCAATTGAGAATATTATTTCGTATAATTGAAATGATGATTGGTGATTGGTTGCACGAAAATTTCGTTTTCTTTTTGTTTTTTGTTGAACAGCAGCTTGTCTTTTTGAGGTCAATCCACGCATAAACGACAGCACCTACGTATTTGCACCCTCCATACGATATCTGTCATATCCCTTCGGACCATTATATATGTTTTAATGCTCCACAGTGCTAACCCGTAAGTTATAATTTTAATCAACAAACTCATTCAATTTGTTCATTTGTTCATAAACCTCCACCGTGATCCCTTTATACACTTATATCAGCCCTCGTATGTGTGTTTTCTCCACTTTCGCTAAATACCCTTTTTTAGTGGTGGAAATATTCGAAGAAAAAACAATTGCGCCAGTGTTAATCTCAGCTAAAAGAAGTGTGGGTGCGTGCCGAGCACTGTATGTACGGAGCAGTTCTACACATGCACATGGGTTGTATTCTAGGACTTGAGGAAACAATTTACTGACTTCACTGGCCATCAGACACTATAAAAAGCTGAGCACTGTCTTGTTTACAGTCAGTGCAACTTGCGAATCCGATTCCGTCAGTTTAGCTCGAAACGTATTTTATAGAGTCAAGCGTCAATTGGTGAGCGCTTTTCTCCACAAACAAATATCACGAAAGGACTTTTTCATACATAAATATCGTGTGTTAAATGTTTAATAAAAAACCGGAAAATCACTGATTACATCGGAAAATTAATTTCGGTTACATTTGCTATTTAAAACAAAAATGATATATTTATTTTTTAGCATGTTTCAGTTTTTTAGCATGTCTCCAAAATTAAACACATTCTATCTTAAATTTATCAATGTTCGATTTTATGTCGGCAATTCATGGATTTAATACTAAAGTGTGATTAGCGAAACTCATATCTGAAATGAAATGATTCTGAAAGCATCTGATATTTGTTTCTATAAATTGCGTTTACTTTCTATATCATAGACAAATGTTTTGGGTATAAATATAAACATGAGATTATTGTAATGGAACTCAAACTTTTTGGTATACTGCAGCTTAGTAATATAATAAAGTCAATGAAAAACATTTTTTTTAATGACCAATAAATTCAAAACCCAAACTCGAAATTTTTCATAAACTTCAAAGGTCATAAATGTTAAATTTCTGAGACTAAGAAAATCAAGTATCGCTTTCTAATGTATGCAACGCGGGTACACTAAATATTTTTGGATGCGTAAACACGTATTTGACACAATTTGTTAAAATTGTTCGCCAAAATTTTGAAACCTTTCAATAGCTATGTAAATATTTCGTTTGCTGAGTTATCCTTAACCAACTGGAGTGGCCTTAAAAACATCAACAGTGCATTTTTTTATATAGGGCAGTTTATATAGTTTAGTATATAGTTTTTATATACACGATTCCCCAATAAAAGTGAGCGATTTTATTTGAAAATAAATAATATACTTGTATAATCTATTTACTAAGCCTGTGGTAACATTTAATTGTATTGTAAAGTGGACATGTTTTGGTTAAGTGTGGTGTGGAAAACAGGGAAAATGGCCCCGGCGGCTCTGATCTTTTCGATTTTTATGATGCGTTGGATTTCGGCCTTGAGCTCAGGAATTGTTTATGGTTTATTTGTACAGACGAGAGATTTCAAAAAATCCCAAAGAAAGAAATCGCACATCGGAATTTCGGATTTCGGTCTTTTTTTGTGTAGCGCTCTGTTTTTTTTAATCAGAACAATCGCAAACGACAGTTATTACTACTGTGTACAAAGAATACCCGTTGTTTATAATTAAAAAAATCTTTATTTATTCTTCCAAATCAATTTCATCGCCTTCAAAGTAGTCCCCCCCTCCCCCCCCCCCCCCCCCGATGCAATGCACTTATGCCAACGGACTTTCCAATCTTCGAAGCATGCCAAATAGTCACCTTCCGGTATGGCCTTCAATGCGCGCGGCGATTCACGTTGAATCTCTTCAATCGATTCAAAACGGTGTCCTCGAAGTGGTCTTTTGAGTTTGGAGAATAGCCAGAAGTCACAAGGAGCTAAATCAGGCGAATACGGTGGCTGTGGAACGATATGAGTTGGCGAAATGCTCACGAAGAACCAATGCCGTGTGAGATGGTGCATTATCGTGATGCAAAAACCAAGAGTTGTCTCTCCATAAATCCGGCCTCTTTTTGCGAATAGCTTCACGCAAACGACGCATAACGCTCAAGTAATATTCCTTGTTGACAGTTTGGCCCGGCGGAAGGAACTCATAATGCACAACACCACGATAATCGAAGAAATCGAATCCGGGTATTCTTTGTACACAGTAGTACATTTTAAAAGTTGCCACTTGCACAGAAAGAAAATGCCACTAAATTGAAAGGTGTTTTATTATTACATACATATGTATGTAATATACTTATATACTTATACTTATATACTTACATACATATGTATAACTAATATTAGTGCTAGTATCTTCAATCGCAGTTCTTGAGTTCGAATCCCAACTTAACTATGACCCACAGTTTTTAGCCGATTTCGACCGGCAAATGGAGAATAGTATATATACAGTTGTTTTACTTTCTGAGGTTTGCTACTGCCCGAGGAGAGAGCAGCTGCTGAAAGATCTGATCTTCGGATCATATCTATTTTGATATGGTGCTGCTTGAGTTGAGACTTGGACCCACGGAATAAATAACTGCTATTTAATATTTTTCCCAATTCGAAGCGATTGTGTTAGGGATAAACTTTATTGAGGAAAATCCACAACAAAGGCAATATTCGTTCGTTTGCTTATTTATAAACTTATTTCAATACATATTCAACAGCACTAATTTACTTCGAGATGATCCGCACGATGCTGTTCTCGCTGATTGTTCTGCTGCTGTCCATCGTGTGCCTGGGACAAACATTTCAGTACTCGCGTGGTTGGACAAATGGAAAGCGTTCGTTCAGCGCGTTGAATGCAGACGGTGGTGTGACAAATTTCCACAAGGATGAGGAAGCGCCCTCTGATGTTTTCGACGTTCAAGATGGCGATCAAAGCTTGGAGAAGTCAGTGCCTATGCATTCCCATAGATATTGTGAGCACGATTTTCATAGGTAAAATTTGCTGTCGTGTTGTTTGCAGATGTCTGCTGCAGCTGCATCGCTTTCTCCGCAATCCTTTGCTGTTGAACAGCGGCACGTTGATGATTAGACCCAGCAGCAACAGCAACAACCACTTATTCGGTGGTCATCATCGATCGAGTGAGATATTCGATGAGCCGAACGGAGCGGAAACGACTAATTACGCGAAACATTAAGTGCCGGTGGCAGGATCACGCACAAGCTGCATGTGCTGAAGAGAGAAGTGGAAGAGAGAAGATCGCATAATAAAATCGCAGTCGAGTTGTAAATAAGTAACAGATAAACGGTTAGAAATAAAATATCGGCAATCTTAGCAGAAAGTGCTACAAAAACAAATTATTAAAAAAAAATAAATACGATTTAAGCGCTCAGATATGTGCATCTCAAGTGACACTCGATACTTAAATTGTACTGTCCCAAAGAGTATTTGAAATGTATGCAATTGTGAAGTGCAGCCCAAATGGTGTTTAGGGCTAAAATATACTAAGAGCTACAAAACAATAGTTGAAAAATGTTTATAAATAAAATTTCACAAACATGTCAATGCGAATTTGTTAACTTTTGCTTTTTTAAATATTATTCAGACAATTTAAGGAAATTCTGCAGACAACAATCGAATTATGTGGAATCCAATAAAAGTAACTAAACATTGCATTTCGATAGATGAGACATCTCTTCTCAATTTCTGCTGGCCAAAATAAATGCGTCACTTATCGCTGGACTTAGCCGAGCTTAATGGATGTTTTCAGGGCATATCATTACAGTACAAAGTCTCGGGACAGTTGTGCAAAAATGTATATCTTTGATATACCTACTGCAATCAGTTCTCTTTTGTAATTAAATGTTAAATGTTTAGACAATGTGGTTTTGTTGACTACAAAATCACAATTCTATTAGCGGTATACAAAAAGTATCAACAGAGCTTTCGTTCCACACCTCCAACACATTCAAGTTTTTCAACCAGCAGTTAACATCGTAGCGTCTGCCGAAAGATTTTGAAGTTGAGACCGGTAGCCGATGACTGAAAAATGTTGGCGATTCAACGACAAGAATTAATTCAAATTTAAATTCGAAATCTGACTGCCGGATTGTCGGATGCGGGAGGCTGCGAGAGGCGGGCAGTATTTCCAGCCTGTCGCGGATTAGTATTGTGTGGTGTAGGAAAGAGCTAAGCGTTCGAGTTAGCTCAGTTATCGATGAGCCGCGCACCCAGGCAGATATCAACATCATATTCGAATAGTAGATAGAATCGGGGGAAGTATTAAGAACACTAAAATAAAAACAAATTAGTGAGTTTCATAAAATTACTCATGGCGCAACAATGATTACTAATTCGTCTAAATAACTAAACGAGCGAATAATTGTGACGTAATTGAAGACGTGACACGAGATAAAAAATAAAATGGCGCAACATAATGGCACTTCCGCTGAGCCGCAAGTAGAAGCGGATCCTGAAGCAGGATTGAATTATTTTCAAAAACTATGGAGGTATCGTAAATATTTAGTAATCGAGCCATTCTTCTTCTTTTACCTGATGGCGAGTGTCTTCAATGGTGTTGCAATGCAGAATTTTCCACTCGACAAGGTACATGGGGCTTGGAAAGTTTTTTGCGCGTCAGAAAATGGCCCAATTTACTTGATTTTTGCTCTTAATTTTCTTTTCCCAGGCATGTCGCGTTAATTTGGGTTATAATAAAATTATTTGCGACACCACTTTGGATAAAGCGGAACTGGGCATTGAATGCGATGGAATGAACTTTGACAATACCACATTCGGCGCTACTGCGGGTCTGGTCAACCTAAGCATCGTTGACATGGACTTCAACTTCACTGTCTGCAAGGCGGAAGTTGAGGCCCAAAAGCTGGCGGCCGATGTTTCCGGCAAAAGAGCACCAATTGGTAGGTATGCGTTTCTTCAGAGTTAAAGAAGTGAGATGTGTATATGATGTCAGCTCAGTTACTTTGATACTCCTTTGAGATTCTCATTTCGAATTCAAAGTGACAAACCAGTTTAAGGAATTTGCATTTTTCTCTTTGGCATTCAACAAATCCATACACGAAAAATTTAAATACGCAAAGTTAAGGTGCTTGCTGGAAATTCCTGTTTTTGTCTACGTTTTTCTTGTGTTTTGATTTATTTGCCAAGCGAGCGAATAACCAACAAAATTCGAATGCCATTAGTAAGGGATCATTATATGTAATTATTTTTGAATGAAGGCAAAAAGCCAAACACAAGAACTGGAAACGATTGCACACATCAGCGGAGTACTAATTAAAAGACGAGAATAATCAACGAATCTCAGAGCGCAGACATTTACATGCAGTTTCTACGATCAATGAAATTAAAAGCTACTAAATATCTTGTGGAGATTTTAATTGTTCTAGCTGTCTGCTTCTATCACCGCTCCTCAGATCGTAAGCGTTTCCAGTCAAAGCTGGCAAACTGGTTTGTTTAACATGTGCGTTGACATGTGTACATATAAAAACCTGCGTCTTTGCTTCAGTACTAATCGCTTCATGTGCGCCTGCGTAGTGCTGTCAGTTAATTCGCCTTTTTGTTTGTTTACCTACTTATATCTCCCCCTCTTCGTAAATATTTTTACTATTAAAATCGATTGTGCATTGATAGAAATTTCTTACGGTGAGCGCAACCTTTTCGATCATTTATTCTAGCTTGCTTTTCCAACACTAATACAAATGAATAAACATCTCAATGCTAATTCTATTTCTGTCTAAAAATATTCCGAATTCATACTTATTCAAACACTAGTAAGTAAAGCAGATAAATGGACGCATCTGAGTTTCGCTTATTAATGGATATGCTTTTTTATTTATTGCAAATGCGAGGCAGTTTTAATATCTTACCCAAAACAAAAGAAATACACATTTAATTAATAGCTAATAGTATATTTACAATTATTTAGTGTTAACTCCCAAATTGGCCGCCCGAGGTTTATCAAATTAGAAAATTGTATTGTTGCCAATTGAGGATAGAATAGGTACCAAGAAATTTTATAAATTTTATAAATTGCACGCATTTACATTTAGTTTTCATAATGGAGAAGAAAGTAAAACAATATTTTTAGTTAATCACTAAAAACAAGTACATTTGTATGCATTATTTAAATACTCGTAATGAAAACTGGAACACTCGATCAAGACAAACTAAAGAGGGGTTTCGAGGACTACCTTGATTTGGGTTGATTTTCCAATAACGTTATGAAGAGGATCGCTTCCCCACACATTCGAATAGTTTCGAAAGATCAAATAGTCGCAAATATAAAAGACGTGTGTTAGTTGAAGTTGTAAAAACTCCACTACTGAAACTAATGGTTATTCAATATTTCTTGGCATTCTTCATTTCAGCCGCAATTTTCCCGCTGATTGTGCTTCTTTTCGCTGGCGGTTGGAGTGATCGTTACAACAAACGCAAGCCGTGCATGATTGTCCCCATCATAGGCGAGGCGCTCTCCTTCACTTGTAGCTAGAGAGAAAACAGAATTTCATACTACTTTTATTAAGTGATTATTTGTAGGTCTACTAATCTCGGCGATATTCTTCGACGAGCTGCCCATGGAGTTCGGCGCCTACTGCGAAGCTATTGTTCCCGCTCTATTCGGTGGCATCACGTTTTGTCTAATGGCAATTTACAGCTACATAACCATAGCTACACCAGAGGAGGATCGTATTTTTAGGTGACACCTTCATTGCAAATATTACATTTCACTCATATTTCATAAAGATCTTTTCTTTAGATTTGGCATTTTTGCAATGTTCATTGCGGCGGTGCCTTTTATGGGTCAGCCCATCAGTGGTTACCTTTTTCAAAAGTTGGGCTATATATGTACGTGAGTTGGTCAACTTAGTTGGCTAAGTAGAAATTGGCGACGCTAATGCGAGTTTCAAATTTCAGTATCCTTTGGCATGGCGGTGTCCTTCCAGATAGTGGCAATACTTTACATAATCTTTTTCCTGGAGGAGGTGCAGCCGGCGCCGAAGACCAAGCCCGTGGACGATACGCCGCCACCACTGCCAGCACACGCCCCTCCTCGCTTGCGTGAGGGCGCTGAGAATTTGGCTTATGCGGCGGCGGCAGACGATTTGCCGCCAAATAAAAATGTCAGCTTCGAAATGACGCCGCACACTCAGGCGGCCATAGAAGCGCACGCACCGCCCAAAATTGAAGCGGCGATACCAGTGAAGCGCTCCTTTCTGCGAGAGTTTTTTGATCCTACTCTGGTGATTGACTGCTTAAAGTTTCCGTTGGTGAAACGCGAGAACAATGGACGCATGCTTCTCATCCTGCTGATAATTGCCTACTTTTTGACTTTGGGCCCTGTATCGGGTGAGTATAGTGCGGTTTGCACTTGCTGCTCAGTTGAAACGTTCTACCGAAATTACAGGTGAAAATGACTACTGGTACCGTTATACGTTGATCAAACTGAATTGGAATGGCAACGACTTCAGTTTTTACCTCACATTCTCGTCTGCGGGCGCATTAGTAGGTGTGCTTTCTTAGACCTTTAAAGTTGGGCAAATCCCACAAATCCAAAAACAAATAATACTGGCCAAATTTCAACGTGATTTCTTCGTTAGGTACCTTCATTGGCACAGCTATATTGAGCAAATTACTCAAATTTGCCGATTCGACGATTGGCATTCTGTCTGCTCTGTCCATAGTATTGTCAAGACTATTATTTGTAAGTTACATTTTCTTATGAAGTATCTGAAAAATGTAAACTTTTTGAAAAGTTTTCTAATGAGTTTTTAAATAACGTCATAGGCATTTTCAAAGGACACAACATCCTTCTATGTAGCTGGCGTGGTGGATATGTTTGTGAGCCTGCGTGTTATAGCCATCAAAGCAATTGGCTCTAGTATTGTGGACGGCGAAGAATTGAGTACGTAATGCAAATTGCATCATTCAAATATCGTTGATTATTTCTGATTCCAGGTAAAATGTACTCAATATTCGGTATTAGCGAACCGATTGGACAATTCATATTTCCGCCGATTTTCAGTGAGATCTATGGAAAAACGGTGGAAACGTTTCCCGGTGCCATTTTCTTGTTCGGTGAAATTTTTTATGTGCCAAATGTGCTGGTGTTCATGTAGGTTATGGTTTTTTATTTGGTGCCTTTAAAAGTGCTGTTCATGCGAACATTCTTCACATTTGTGTGTACATATATACGCATTGGCATTTGCAGACTCTGCTACTTCATTTTGCGCCGGAATAAGGCGAAACAGAAGAAGCTGTCGGTGGCTAAGAATGGCAATGATAACCGCGGCGCTGGCTACACGAATCAGGACTGCGAAGTCACCAGCTTGTAGAAACGTTTTGGCATTTGCCTGACGCATTTGGGCGTTAGGAGTGCGTGCGGTGTGTTGATGTATTTTATGAAAATTTGTTTTTGTACATTTATTGTAAAACTAAGTTTAATAAAGGCTACTGTTTGAAACGTATAAAAGACTTTTCATCAGTGTGTAATTTGTTTGCTGGTTTTATTGATAGCTCGTTTAAGCCTTTTAGGGACAGCCTACACACAGCATAAACGCCTTCGCCACTGTTCACCAATCAATCCTTTGTAAGCTAAGAAAAAATCGGAAGAACTGACAAACATACACATGGATATATCTATGCATGAACAATATGTTTAAGTATGTATGCATGTGTGAACGTGTGTAGCCTTTGGCAATGTAGCCGCACATGAACCTGCACGTAAGTGGTAATTTTAATCAACGAATTCATTCAATTTGTTCACTGGCCCAGAATAGAATCGGTGATTTCTTTTTGTTTCTGGTTGTATATGAGTGTATGCGTGCGACTTAGTGATGTTGTGTGGGTTTCTTTGCATTTTCGCTAAATACCCCTTTTGGTGGTGGGATTGAAAAACAATTGCGCTCCCAATAATCATACTTAATCTGCATAAACGCACGTGCTTGTGAGTGTGTTCAGCGGTACAGCTCTTCCTAAGGACATGAAGTGCACAGCTAGTTGATTCCTTCGATTATCGTGCACTATAAAAAGCAGTGCGCACCGAATGCCTTCAATCAGTGCATTTTGCGAATCCGTTGCGTCAGTTCATTGCAAAAGCGAAACGCGAGTCGTGGTAAGTTGTAGTACATATTGAACAAAGTGGATATTAGGAAGAGGAATTATTACTGATCATAGAGACAGATTAAATTTATAAGGCGATTTCGTGTCAAAATGCCGTGTTAGTACGTTGGACAAAAATCAGAACAAACTTTTATTCCGGTGGTAAGCCATTATTATTCCGGAGAGTAAAGTCATTGTTGATGTAAAAGCAACCAATCCGCCGATAGGAATTAACATAAAACTATATTTTCCTTTAACTCAAAAAAAAAGTTGCACGCATTACTTGGATAATTATGCAAAATTCAAGGTTAATACCACTAAGACTGTCGTGTCAGTTACACATTATAGATCAGTTTTTATTTATTTTTATTTTTTTAATTTCTTTGAGTCTTCTTTTTTCAATGATTCATATAGACCAAGATAAGAAAGAAGATGAACATTCTTGTATCCGTGATATCGTATCCGTGTTATGACAATCGGACGCTGAACCTGCTACAAAGTTATTATAGCAAAGTGAAGAAGCCTTGACACAAACCGCTCACAAAACAAACTCAGTACTAGAGGGCGCGCATGTTGTTTAATAGTGAAATACAGTGGTGCCTCGCCTTCTCGCACGCTCAGTGCAGATTGCTAATTATGTATATTTTTATGTCAACGATAAAACTGTCTAAAACTTAAAATTAATAGAAAGGAAAACTTTTTCATTGCTTCTACAACAGCTCCTAACTAATTCCAAAATGTTGCGCATCATGTTGCTGCCACTCTTCACTCTGCTGCTCGCCATTTCGTGCATGGCACAGACGTTTCAGTACTCTCACGGCTGGACAAATGGTAAACGATCGGCCAGCATCTTAAACGCGGGCGGTGCTCTGCACTTGCATAGGGACGAGGATGCTCTCCCAGAAGTATTCGATATAACAGATGGCGACCGAAGATTGGAAAAGTTAGTTTCGGGTTATGTTGTGGCGTAAAACGAGTGCGAAATTGTCAAAAATACGTCGTGATTTCATTCTTTTCAGATGCCTGTCGCAGCTACAGCATGTACTACGCAATCCTTTGTTGCTGCGAGCTGGCTACATTGGTGGCTACAATAGTAACAACAACTTATTCGGGGGCCGTCATCAATCAAACGAACTGTACGAGGAGCTGAACGGTGCGGAAACAAGCGATTACGCCAAACATTAAATAGCCAGGAAGAGTTGAATGATGACTCCACTAGCATTAATCGACTATTAGTGAAAATCAATAAATGATGATTATGATAAAATGTTGGATTTAACTCCAACGCCAAACAATACTGTGAAAGTTATACTATTACAGGCAAAGATATAAATTTGCGTATATTAGTTTTAAAGCAGAGCTTCCAATGTAATCCAATCAATTTTCGAAGCCTGTAATCCAAAATGCATATATACTCTTTTGTAAATACACACTCACACTTCGCTGTGAATGTAACATTTTAGCTATAAGTTCGTCTTCAAATAAATAAGCGGCAAATTCACCAAAAACTTGTTTGTTTGTCATAACTAAATTCGAAATTTCCATAGTGAAATCAATAAAGTGTACCAGGTAGATGACGTACACTTATTTCTCTGAGTAGCAACTGTCAATGTGTAAATTTATTTGTTTCAGTTCGATCAACCTTTATTTTTTGTTCCTAAAATAGCACAAAATTAGAAATTTACTTTCAGTTCTCCAGAAATATATATTTTTATGAGCGTATATCATCATCACCATACCGACTTATTACCTTTTTAGCACTGATATGTACTATAAATACCTTTGTAAGGGCAAAGAAATTGCATGTCTATAAAAAACATAGTTGAATGCAGAATGTTCAGCCTTAGGCTTGAAAGAGCCTAGAAGAATGTGAAGTTGGAGTATCATATAACTGTAAGTGACGATAAATCGTGCGTTATAGTGCTACAAAGTAGACAAGTTCCTATTTTGCGCTTGTTCCTGAATGCATTTAAAACATTATGTATTTTATGTTAGAAAAACATAGAAACTGCATTGCCGTGCGTTTTTTTGCATAGACAGCACGTTTTTCCTGGCGCACGTTTTTCAGTGTACGATGAAGAGATTTCCTGCTATCTGGCACACTTTATTGATTTTACTATGAAAATTCCAAGCTTTCAAAAATCTAAAAAAACGATTTTTGTTCACTTGAGTTCAGAGCAATTTAACAAATTATGTTAAGCTAACATGAAATGTAACCTCTGGTTGGTAAATATTTTAGTTTTTACTATGTTATTGTTTTGTAGAAATATATTTGGACATTATTAAAATTTTAGGACAAAAACATGGTTTTGAGGAAAAATTACATTCTCGCGTTAGACACCAATATTGTAATATGAAAATAATTTTAAAAAGCTTTCTGAACTTGAATCTTTCTTGGAATTTCTAGACCCTCCTGGAGGTTAGAGTCTCAGATACTTTGAAACTAAAAATGAACAGTTTAAAGGCCGTTTCACTTGTACTTCATTATTGTTCAGTACTCAAATAATTAAGCTAGGAAATTAAATAACTAAATAGCGTTTATAAATAATCAAATAACGTTTTGAACATTTACACAAAATTTCAGATTCATAGCTAAAACACCGATAGGAATACATACATCACAAATATAAATTCCACTAATTGGACGCAATACCAGAAGGAGTTAACGCAAATTTATCGTATTTCAACTGAATATTTGGCTATCGAAAGACTGATTGTGACTGAGTTTTTTTTACTAAAAGCCGAATTTTAACCGTCAACCACTCTCCGTTTTCCATCCAGCCATCCAAAAGGCATGTACCGACATCCTGAAGGATATTCCAGTTGACGAACTAAACTATTCTTTAGACATATTTTTAGATCATGCAAATCGCTGTATGAGCCTAAACGGGACTATTAAAAAAACCAATTCGTTTCGAAAAAAAAATTTTTTAAAATTATTATTTTAAATGTTTAAAGATGAGAAGACCTTTTTGCTAATGTGGGAACTTACATACGATGCATAATGATTGAAAATGTTGACAAATTATAGGCTATGGGTGGGTTCTGACACTCCCTCCCCCCTTGGCTACGCCCCTGTCTGTACATATGGCAATGACTTCTAAGCCATGTGCCATGTGTATATGCGCTTTTGTGGTTGTTGTTGGCAGCAGATCCGGCGTGTACGCAGCCAAAGAACCTCGTCTAGTGTCCGACCGAATATTCGGTTTCGGCCCAAATAAGTGTTTCGGTTTCGGTTTCAGTTTCGGCCAAAAAATGCCCGAACGGCCGAAACCGAAACTTTCTAGAATATTTTTTACATTTTATTGTGTAGCGAGTGAACAGCTATTTAGTGCATCCGAGCAGATATATAAGGGGTATTCTCGATGTCTTGCACGGAGGAAGAATTCGTAAAAATGCAACCGTGCAAGACTGGAAAATGCTACACATCGAGAACGCACAAAAAAGCACACATTGCAAATATTGCAAAAATGCCGCAAACAGCCACAAACTTTCTCCATTTCTTTTTAATTTGGTTTTCGGTTGATCCATTTCTACCTGCAAGCAAGACATATATGCAAATTATATAAAAAGGTTGAAATAAAACCAAATATGAAGAAAATACGCTTGCGCACACGAAGAACATTAAATGGCTGTCGCACAATCGCGATGTCACACACAAAACAAGGGTTTTTGCGTAGCATGACATGCAAAAAATGCAAACTTTTTTTGCTTGTATTTTGTTGTTGTGCCGTTGCTCGAAATGCATGGCCATGTCAATTATGCATTTCGTGCACGATGTCAGGGTTATGCAAGACATCGAGAATACCCCTATAGTGAAAGGATGAGAAGGAGAATTTGGATGCCACCAATGTAAATAAACTTCTTTTTTTAGAATATAATATTAAATTATTTAATTTTGAATATTAGCGAGTAAGGTACGAAAGGGTGATTTTTTATGTTTATGTTTTTAAAAAATGAATGAATTGTTTTTATTAACTAATAAGTATTTATTTATGTTATGTTTGTTTGTTTGTTCTTTATTTATTTAAAGTAAAATTCGTTTGTTGAAAAATTGTGATTTTGATGCTTGATGTGGTAATTTTTATTTCAACTAGAATGTTTGGGTTTCGGTTTCGGCCGAATATAAAAAAAAAAAACGAAATTCTGTTTCGGTTTCGACCCAAAAAAGTGGTTTCGGTCGGACACTAACCTCGTCCCACACCTGAAGGGATGTTCGGAGATGTGAGCTCATGTTAAGATCGTTGTCGTCAATAAAATAAGGTCATTGTCTGAAACTAGTAAACTGCAAACAAACTGTGATTATTCGAAATTATTTTGCTTATGGAAAGGCACGCACATCACAGCCGTAAAATTCAGTTCAATGTAGACGGAGCTGCATGAGGCATTTTTAAATTGTGAAAAGGACCAGTAAAACTGTTTGAACCAGTTGTTTCAACATTTGCCTAAATCTGTTATCACTTAATCAGATGATTACATAATTAATCGTTGGTTGAGTTTTTATATTATTTTTATATATTTTTTGAAGCATAAAGTCATAAAGACTCTCTAAAATGTTGGTCGAAAATGTCAAAACTCTCATTGTTCCAGCCTAGCGTCCGTTGCTTTCAACATTTGTGCATCGAAAGCGTCGCAATATTGCTTGTGCATTGCAATTGCAATCGATTGTTGTTGATGTATATGCTGTCAACAACATATCATGTTGCATTGACGACAGCGCAACAGAAGTAACAGAACTGCAAGAGTTGACAAGTAATTGAGAAGAGCCGAAGTGGGCGGGAAATGGCGAATTGGCTGCAGAATGTGCTGTCAGCTTGATCAACTGAACGAACTGGTCAATGGCACCTCAATTTCAGTAAAAGCCTGTCCGGTGTCCACAAAAGAGACAACAGGATAACGGTAGTGACAAACACTGCAGAAACAGAAATAAAATACTCTTGCGCCAGGCAACCACAGCCCGGCACCGCCACCAACGGCATCGGCGCGTGCTGGGAACGTTTGCGGCATTCTCGTGCGTGAGCCAGCAGCTAGGCAGGACATCAATCGTAATTGCATTTTAATGCAATTTGCGCTCTTCAATATCTCACCAACGTTTCCGTGTTTGCCACGCTCACCCCTTCGCCATCTACACACACACACATACACATACTGGCGCACGCAAGGGGGGTTTCGAAAGTTCAAACCACCCCAAATGTCTGTTTGTTACGAAAATTTGTTTGTAGCAAATATGATTTTAAATGGTATTGGGCTCAAAAGTTGTGCAATTAACTCCCCCAAAATTAAATCCTGTGTGCGCCACTTGTGTTCAACAAGTAACAACAATTGTTATGGTGTTGTGCACTGCACTTTGCATTCATTGTGAAATATGTCCTGTGTCCTTAATTTCGCTTCTTGCCTCCGCCGTCAGATTAAAAGATAAAAATTCATATTCCCAAAATCCCCAAGCGCACGCTCACCCGCAACGGCATCACGCGTCCAGCGAGGCAAACGAATCACCCGAACGCGTGGACGAAGGCATGCAGGCATAGTACGAGTACATTGGAAAATTTGAAAGTGTTGCATGTGTTGCATGCGCGTCATCCCCGAGGAACGATTACCTTGTTAGCTGGAAATTCAATTTGAATTGGTGTTTTTGCCTCCTGTAGTGCTTTATGTGCTTCCCTTCGCGACCCCTTCTGTGAGCATACATATGATGGAATAGTTATGCCAGAGTGTGCATACGAGTACTTGAGTGATGAATTGCACTCTATTAAAGTTATTTGATTGTAATAAATAAGTTACGATAAGAGAACTTAAAGAATCAACTGGCTTGCACAGCAAAAAGCGAGAATCGTAGTTTATTTTATTGTAGTTCTTGTAATTTCTTATAAAGTAGTTTGATTGCAAAAATTTTAGATAACAGAGCTTAACTATCCTTAAGCTCAGCTATTAAAAATGTATTTTTGAAATTATCATATTTTCATAACTATTTCAATGTTTTCATTAATTTAGTTCACACTTGCATTAATTCCTTTATAGCTTTGTAATATGAGACACTGCACCAGGATTAAAACTCGCAGCGACTGATGATTTCGAGCGAAGATTAACCAGCGAGCGTTCAGCCGTTGAACTGGCGAAATCAACCCTCCCAAGTTGTTTGCGAAAATCCGCTGGACGAATGACAATTACATTAAATGTCCGCTTCGACATGAGCAATATCAACAATAACTACAGCGATAATACATAATAACAACAAGACCAGAAATAATAAAAACAACAAGCAAACATTCAAATGGTTGTCAAAATGATGTGAAACAGGATACGCGTGTAACCACGCGGCCCATTGAGGCTAGAGTACTCAAATCTGCACTTGTGGTGGCGCAATGCCGCGCGACAAACACACTCACACACAGCGCAGAGTTAGGGGAAAAGGCGCAATGGCAAAAAACGCCCTTTCAATTAGACACGGAACGATTTTTTGTTAACAACATTGCGCTTTTATTCAATTGGCATGTTGGCAGAAGCAACGTTGAGCAAGGACATTCGACCGTAAGTGCCGCGTGTGCCTATGATAGCAGTGGTGATGGTGATGGTGGGGGTGGGTGTTGGAACCCCTGCTGGCAGATCTTGCCGTAACAAGTTCATCAATTTCAAATGATTTAAACCATCCTCGTCAATTCGGGTGTCTATGTTGGATTCAGAATTCAGGTTTCTCCCTTCCCGTTTGCGACAGCCACTGCTTGACGTTTTTTCAGGTCCTTTGAGACAAGTGAGACAAGTTCATTGACAAAAAGTCAAGCGCATCATGCTATATAATAAACAAGTTTAACAGTAAAAACATACAAAGGCAATCAAATCGCCCTCACACCCTGCCGAACATTGCTCACACACCCCACTAACCGAAGCCAGCTGCCTGGCATGCAGTCGAGTTCAACATTATTCTGGTTTTCCTGTTCGTTTTCTCAAAGTCGTAAATTGAATCCTTTTTTTCATTGTTCCATTTGGTTTGTTGTTGTTTCGTTGGCAGGTCAACGTTTATTTGAACAACGACGCATACTTTACCCACTGCCCAAAGCAGATCTCAGACCAGTGTTTTTTGTGTAGCCATTCCAATTTGCAGAGTGAAAATGGGTTTGGGTAGTCGAAGAAAGGAGGTGGTAATTTGCCTTTTTGAGCAGTGAGACATTTCAGCATACTTTTGGGATCATTCATACCTTCCGTTTGTTATTGCTGTTGGGATTGCATGTACAATTACCTTGTTTTATATTAAAAATGCGTGAATATTATCCTGCTTTCGGGCGCTAAATGTGATTTATTTCTCGTGTCCTCCTTGGCCGGTGTCTGAAAATTTGTTTAATTATAGAATCTGTTCGCACTAAAGAAAACTGTTTGTGAGGGGTGCACATGCTCAGGGGCTTTAATTACTTAGATCACTATGATAAATATTTTTGAACCTGATCTTCGAATGTCGACTGAGGGCTATTTTAAGAATTCTAATTAAAATGCCCAAGTGCCACCAACGGTAAAGAAAGACAATTGTTGTTGTTTGTCCAAGTTTGTTGCTAAGAATAGATTGGGAATCACCAATGGGCATTTGAAGTTACCAAAATAATATTATCGATTTACTAACCACTTGCCCAAAGCGTAGCTTTTTAAGATTTCTTTCCGCTATACGTCAGCCAAGCGCAAACATAAATCTTACAGTGCATCGCAAATGGCTGCAAATAAACTTGAAAATAAAAGTCAACAAATTGGTCCCTCATCAGTTCATATAAGACGCAGAAAACGCAAAAAATAACATAGAAACTGTAAAAACCTGCTAAATGGCACTGAAGTGCGTTTACATAAATTCTCGCCAACAGTGGAGGACGTCATTCCAAAAGGGCAGCATATAAAATTCAAACGACCGAGTGAAAGGTCAATTGGGAATACGCGTAATCTTTAACGTCCTGCCGACTGGAAGTGAAAAAGTGGAACCTTAGGCTTGTTGGTGCAGAAAAAGAAACTTGAATGTTCAGTAGAGAATTAAAGTCAATTTACACGAATGCAAAATGAGTTCTTGAAATTGTCTCGGACTTGATGAAATGTCTAAGTGTGGGTAATTTACCTGACTGACTTACTGGTGAGAGCAGCGTAAGGTGAAGTGGATTAAGGTATATGGATTAAAAGCCGAATTAAATTCGTATCTAACGGCTTTGAAACAATTGCATGGTGTTTAAATCTAGACTCGTATTTGTCTTTATTGATTTTCCAGACGGATAGATAGCTCGGGGAGGAGGCACAGAAAGTGTTTTCAGGCACTCGTCATTTGATAAAAACACTCCTTAATGCGTCATTTAAAGGGGCCTACAAACTTATTAAAATATTGTCTTAAATAAGTATCTCTTCAGTTATGAGTAAAAGACCTTTATGGAAATCACTTTCGACATGGCATTTTTTAAGCTCTAATGTTTGGCCTAATTGACGTAAGTTAACTCCACTGAGTAAGTTTTTTTGGTTGCATGGTGTTTGGTTGATTAATCGATTTTGGTTTTGATCGGTTTTCATCGCTAAAAAGTTGTGCGAATATTTGGCTGATACTCCGAAAAAGTAAAAAATAATTTCAACAAAGTCCAAGAAACTTATGTTTCAGCACAATTTTTTTTTCATTTGTTGTATTCCATTTACGCAAATCACGAAAGTGAAAAAAAATTTCAGTATTTTTTAACTGTTCGCGTTTTCAGGACACATTGCATTGTTCAGTGTGTTTAGACGAGACTGATTGCTACGATTTTTGTGAGTTACACACATGGGTAAACGTTTTTAAGTGTTTAATTTAATAGACCTGTAGTTATACCCAGAAAATAATCGTAACTAAAAATGTGGTGTTTTTAACGAATTGAAGAATTTGTTACACTTTGAGAAAAAAATTAGCAGGATTTTCTTCTTTGCAAAATAGCTAATTAAATTAACACAATATGTAGTTTTTATTTTTGCCGACCAGCGGCATCGACTTTGGGCAAACAGTGGGTATAGGCCAAACACACCAGGACTTCATTCAATCAGATTCAATTTTTAATGAGCGCGCGTAGGGTCACACAAAATTGAAATGTTACAATCCGTGTGTTGGTTGTGGTGGTTGTTGTTGACGTATGTGTTGTTGTTTGTAGTTGAGATTTGAAAGCAATTTGAGCAATTTTATTGGCAATGTGATAAATTTGTATTGGCCATAAATACGTGATCGCTCTTAAGCGCGCATGATGTCAGGCGATTGCTGAGGGTTGGACAACGCGGTCTGCGAGTGGCTTGCTTTCTCGCCAAATGGCCCTCCTTCCTTCCATTTGCCGATGACTTTCCCGCGCTTGGTTGTTGCTCTCATGCGACTAATGGGCAATTGACCGCTTTTTATGGATGACAACCAGTTGAGAAGCCGGAAAGTGGAAATGGGGCGGAGAGGGCGATTGGTGTGGATACTTCGCACTTAACGCTGTGATTTCACACATTCAATTGAGAAATTATCTCGTTAAAATTTCATAGAAGGCAGCATTGTGTGGCGCCTGCCGTGAAAATTGTACAAAAAGGGAATGGAAAGCATCAAAAATTCAATTCACTGAATTGCATCTTACTGTTAGTCTTTTTACGTTGTGTGGTTGTTGATTTAGTTGCTTTAAGTGTGATTTGTAATGTCAGAAGGACGGCGCTACTGTTGTGTCGGGGTAACAAGTGACAAGGGTTTTAGGCTGAAGGGGTGGCGTTGTGACCTACGCTTAACTCATTTATGCTATTTTTCATTTGTGGCTGAAAGCACCGTTAAATAAAAATATCAAAGAAAATCGAATAAATCCAATTACTAAAATGTTTTGTAAATGTGAGATATAAAATGTTTATAATACAATTTTTTAGCATGTAGGGGAACGGTTTTCACGTTGTCCAGTAATTCATTTAGAAACTGTTATATGCAGTAATTAAGTCAATGGAATTTTTCATACTATTGAACAGAGTGAATTAATTTAATTGATATTCTTCGAAAGCTGTCAATTAACCGAAATGCAAACATCATTCTTTGTTCTTGGAGTGTTTTAATGCGGGACTAACTAAGACAGGGGAAAAATAGTTGGCGGTTCAAGCTTATGCAGAACTTTGCTTAACTAAATAAAAACTGATTTAGTTGGAAAACGGCGACTGCCGCTTTGGCTTTCATTTCACACACCCTAACGCCGACACTAGCTTTAATATGTTTGAAAGTTACGTACCTGCCAATAAACTTTTGAAAAAAAGTCACTATAACATTCCAAAGCATAGATTTAAAATAATGTGTATAATTCTTTTTTTTTACAAAGACAATTTTTGCAAAAACGACCCGACTATAAATAGCACACAATTTTATGAGAAAAGTGAGCTTTTCCGCTAGTAAGCCGCATCTGAACAAGTCTAAAAATATTATCATATTAAATATGAATAAGAACATATAAAACAATTATACTTGTATAATTATGACAACTTTATATAATTATTTCAAATGTTTTCCCTTCACTATACTTCTCCGTTTATTTACTTAAAAATTGAAAACTTCCAGCCCACAAACGTCTGCGTGTCGCTGCAAACATGCGACGGATGACCCTCTCATCGTCGTGTTTGGTTTGGTTTGGCCCGTTGCTCTGTTGGCAATGTTGCTGCAGGCAAAAACCGCATCGTTTGTGTTATGAACTAGCAAACGGCCATAGCGGCCATAATTAAACCTAATACATCGCTGACATCTTCAAATTTTAGTTGCTTGTCATTTGTTGGTAGTTTATTGCTGCTATTTATGCGTTCCCCCTAATTTGGTTCTTCGTTGTTGTTGCCATCAGTGCGCCATATTTGTGAAGGTAATTTGAACACAGCCCAGTCAGCGAGCCGTGACGCAGAGCAGTTAACAATAGCGCGTGGGGACTGTACTAACTACCAACGTTGACAACGTTGACAACCCCGGCAAACAGGGTGGTATCAAAAAAGAAGTTGACGTTGTTTAGTGCGGCGATATTTGCTGTCTGTTGTTCGCTTAAGTGGTTCTAGTGTATACGTTAAGGTATAGATTTATATTTGGCTGTCACAGTTTGCCATTGCTGCTGGTACATTGTTCGCAATTTTGCTGTCATCACAGCAATTATTTTTTATCATTGTTATTGCTTATTATTGCATTCTATTAAGTTTTTATGACTGTTTTCTTTAATTGGAAGTTTGTTGTTCATGTTTTGTTGCATTAGTAAGCTTCTCTGTTGCAAACGTTGCAAATTATCTATGCCAATTTGTCAATTGTCATTTGTTTATATTTCTTTTTTGAAATTGTTGACTTTTTCAATACCTTTATGTTAAAATTAAAAAAACCCGTTTTGCCAAATTGTCATATTCGAACCCTTTCCCGACCGACGAAACATGGATATGCGCCCTATCTAAACTTTTCTTTGTGTCAACCACATTCTAATAAGGACCGTCAAACCAGTGCTGTCGTATCGAAGTTTTCGTCCGGAGTGAAAATTCTGGAAAAGTGGAGTATTTCGGAGTGATATAGAAAATAGTGGAGTGAAATTTCGGAGTGACACCAGAAAATATAATAAATTAAAAAAAATTCCCCTAGTTCATGCAATTGGACCCCATGTCCTTACCTACTTATAAAGGGACATTTCTGCAATAAATAATTTATTGAAATTATATAAAAATAAATAAAGGAACATTTTGTTAAAATATATATAAAGACAAATCCATACATATCACCGTGCGACAGTACTTTTGACCCATCAAAAAATCAATATAGACGTGAAACTATACATCATTCATAGTAACATTCCATAGTCACTCAATTTTTCATATTCTGATCCATTGTCTTTTTAAAAGGACTTCAAAGTTTTAGGGATATGCCAATTTCAAAAAATTATTTTTAATATTTTCGCTAATGCGATGATTTAAATATGGATATCAAATGAAAGATAAAATGTGTAGCTTTTCGTTTATAATAATGGCGCATAATCATAGTCTCGCATAAAAGCCGGCTTTAGTTAGCAAAAGACTAAAAAGATAAAGTCGACTTTAATTTTTCAGTTACCATAGTCAGTTTAGAACATGCTTCTACGTAGCAGCGACTTTTTGAAACAGCAAATGAAAGCAACGGCAACTCTACAAAAACTAGCGATTCGGAGTTAAAACTGAGAATTTTTTTTCGGAATTATTCCCATACCGATTTATTTTGTATTCAATTATTTTGGAATATTTGTTTTCCTGAAAATCGACTGCACAATTTTCCGAGGATTAATCTGCCTAATCTCTGACATAAACCAAACAAACAAACAGCTGATTTATTTGAAAATTATTGCCTACTTTACGGGGTAAAGAAAACAATTGTATTCTATTGCTGCTTGGTTCTTGAATGTTCAAAACATCAATTACGAACTGAGCAGCAACTTTATCGAGCCGGTAACGACTATAGAAGTCCTCGTCATCGAACTCGAAGGGATTGATCCGGCTTTTATATACTTTCTGCCGTCTCAGCATAATGTCGTCGTTTATAATATTGAAATCTCTTTCAATTTCCTCGAAATGAAACATTTTACATTTTTTTCGATTTATTTCGATTTTTGAATTTAGAGTATTTTGAAACAGTGACATTTCTGCTCATTTTGACTCATTGCTAACTTGTTTTGTTTTAAAGTTAGAGTATACTTTAAGCGCTAAAGTATGCTCTAACTCGACTATGATTGACTTAGAGCCTACTTTATTTAAAAGTACTATACTTTATTGATTAAAGTGTAGGGGAAACTGGGGTACATTTTACACCTTTTTTTAACCTATATTTCTCGAAACGTGATTGATTAATTTCAAAAATCAATGCTGCTTTCTCGAAAGTGATTATTAAATTTTGGAAATGTATAGTTATTTTTTATACAGAAGATTTTGCTCGTTATAATTTCATATTTTTTTAAAAAAGTCATTTTGTCAAATGTACCCCAGTCAAGGGGCACATTTGACTTTGGGAGGGGAACATTTGACATTTGGCTTCTGATTAAAAATAAGCAAAATTTCGTTATATATTTTTTAATATTCCATTTTACGCGAAGGAAAAAATAAATAATAGATATTTCATTTATAAGCCTCTAGTTAACAAAAATTGAACACAAAAAATAATAATAATTTTTATAAAAATTAACTTATTTTACAAAATATTTGGACAAGTTAATCTTAAAAATATATTTTGTACGACAACGTGAAGTTGAAGCCGGATTTTCTGGAATTGGCAGTTTTAACTCAATTTCGCTACGCATAACTGCAGCCACATCTTCTATGTCAAATGTACCCCATATGCTTTATTTTACTTGATTTAATTTTCTTACCTAAAATACTTTAATGACCTTTAATTAGAAAAATTTTTCCAAATAATAGAAAATAATGTAAGTAAAATTTGTTTACCACTTTGAGATATTTATCAAACTCACTTCACAAATTCCTTACGTATCACTGTCACAAAATAACTGAAACTCCCGTAAAAAAAGAAAAGTACGTGCTGCTTCGCCAAAATTTGCGCACAAACTGTCAAACTTCATGACGCTTTATGAAACCACATATTTTATTGTTCCCAATAGAGAAATTTCATTACTTGCACCGATTTGATTTCAAAACGGCCATAGTCAAATGTGCCCAAAGTCAAATGTACCCCAGTCTCCCTACTTTATTTCGACTATGACTATGCGCCAATGTTTTTTAATTTTCACTTTTAAAACAAAAAGATGCCAATAATTGATTTCAAGAATGTTGTCAAATTGGCTAAATTAAATATAACAGATCTATATCGTACATTTTCAAGGGCTTTTTGAGGCAACACCTACAAGAACCATATGGAATAGAAGAGAATTTGCTACTAATGCGAATAATGCGAAATTGATACATTATTGCACATACATAATTGATAGTTGAGTGTTGTCAGCTACACAGAAGTTTAAATCCAATAATGACCTTTGATTTATTTGAAAAGAAAATAGTGAATAGTGGCAGAAGCTGGAGTGACGGAGTGACGGTTTCTAAACTGGAGTGAAAACTCCAGTTGGAGTGACGGCGACAGCACTGCGTCAAGGCAACATTATCTAATAATTTGCAGTGGTTGTGTCGTAAAAGGTTTAAACGGCCGCCTGTAAAGTACTTTTTGATCATCTTGTCATTGATTTTGTAACATAAAAGTTAACTTTATATTCAATAATTCCCTAAAGTCGATGTCAGCATTACTACTTTTTAATTTTCATCAAGGCTCAATTTGTCATTCTTAGCAGCTTTTTCGTTTTCTTCTCTACTTTGATGTTTGGTGGAAAAATACTAATGGTTTATTTCCAATGGTTTTTACTCCTTGAATTGCTCTTTTTCGTTTGCCTGGGTAATTTTGTTTCACCTTTAAAACAATTTGAACAAGTTTGTCTAGAATCCGCTTGTTTGCAACTTTCTTCAATAATCAATCAAACTGACCCTTTGTGGGTTGCTGTCCACTGTTTGTACATATACTAAATGAGGAAGAAGTTATTTCAAACGAGGGTTATATCAAACAATGTTCAAAGACCCTTTTTTCATTCGTATTGTATATATTCAACTCGCATGGCTACATCAAAAGTCATTCAATAAAATGTTCGCCAAGCTTATACCAAACGGAAAATGATAAATTCAAAAGTGTTCGCTTTATCATAAAATCAAATTTGCTGTCATTTTCGCACAAAATTGGCAAATAAAACTCAAATTACTGCTGAATGCAACATGCGAAATACAAAGTTGCCAGTTGATGTCCTGCCACATGCAACAACTTGCCACAGACTACAAAACGCCTGCCGCACGATTCGCTGTCGCCACTTCAAACGAGTCGGAATGAGGGTAGGAATCAAAATTGTCCAATTAAACGCAATTTATATGATTTCCAGCTAAATGTTCGCTTCTCTCCTCCTTGGGACCAGCACTTTAATTTTAAAGCCAGAAGCTCTTTGCGAAGAATGAGTTGAAAATGTCGAAATTGACATTTAAGCGCTTCGTGTTGATTCGGCGACATATACTTTTTGGCGCCTGGTGGCGTCGCTGATGATCGTACTCGCCAAACTGTGGGCTAAAGCTGGCATTTGTTAAGATTTCAGCAGCACACCTTAAATGCCTATTAAACTGCCTGCTGTGGTTTATGCGGCATTTGACACTTTGCTGACATTCACATATAGTCAATCGTCGAGATTATTGCAATTGTGCAAAGGCTGTGAAGATCCACAACTGCTAACGGTTTGCTGCTTGAAAAGATTGTCTACCAAAAACGTGTAGTTTGTCCCGGCGTTGTTTTATTTAATGAATGAACAACCTCACACCGCAAAAGGCGAAAGATCACAGTCACCGGTGGCCCGAAGCACGAGTAGCGACGCTCTGTGCTACCTGATCGTTCGCTCAAGTGAGTGAGTGCCCAAGTGAGGGCGAGCGATCGTTGTTATCCACATCTCGATCTTTGTCATTTCGTCGCTATGTTTTGTGCTTGGATTGTTTTTGTTTCTTGTTCTTGGCGTGGGGTAATCATTCCTGCCGCTCCTTTTATCCCCCACGTCCCTTTTATTGGCGCTTTGTGTTGGCGCGCCACTGGATCATTTAGTCAGATACGATTTGATGATAACGAAATTGTTACTAATTGTTGTTGTTTGGTATGATTGGGGGGGCGCGGCTCGTCCTGAGTGGCGAACAAGAAGACAAACAAAAAGCGCACAGCCACCTCGACTTCAAAGGGCAATGACGGCGGCTCAACAGCAACAAACGGCGCTTGTGCGTGCGATTAAAGAGCAGCAAAGGAACAGCAGCGACAATAAAGCGGCTGCGGCGCTGCGACCACCAGCTGGAGTGGTGTCCATTATAACCGGCAGTCGTTTGGTAATTACAGTGTTCGATTTCCGCTTGTTGTCTGTTTGTTTTATTGACGTGATCATTGTTTTCTCAAGTACTTTCCCCTAATTCTGTGAGTCTAGTTTTGTGATTGGTGGCATTACCTGTACACACTCTTGAGGAACGGCATGCAACAAGTGCTGATGCAAAGAAAGATTTATGCGTGGTGCCTGTGAGAGGCGGACTTGTCAGTGGATGAGTGAAAGTGAAAAGACTTTCTGGTAGCCACATCTGGGCGGTTAAATTAACAAATTAAAATCAATGCGTAAAAAGTTGCGTGCTTACTACAATTTATTTGGGTGGTTTGAAGTGTTGACAGGTTTATCCGCCTTAAATTTGAGGCTATAAAAAGTGCGTGGGAATTTATGCGGATCATAGTGTGCGGCCTTTAACTCATTGTTGTGTATCCATGTAAATATTTATCTTTCTGAGTAAACAAAAGATATAAGTAAGTAAATATTTATTTGAATTGTTCGACGCAATTTATCAAACTGGAACAACATTTTCGTTTCTATCCTTCAATTTAGGGTTACTCAAATTATGTAATCGGTTTTCTTACGCTGTCAACTAACCTGTCATACCCATTTTTGCAGCGTTATTTTAAAAATCCAAAACCATTTTGACCTGTTTATGATAATAATAATCATCCTGCTGTTATAGTATTTCAAAATTTGTGGGTCAATGTGGGCCGAAATGTTGTAAGCTGTTCAGCGCCCTTAGCGGCGAAAATTTATATTTTGGGACAGTTTAATTTTTGTATAGTATTTTTGTTCTGTAATTTACAAATCCACGAGTATTTATTTCGGTTTAAAGAGGTTACGTAGTTTTCACGTTAACAGAAAACAGCAAATTCAATACCTTTTCTTGGATTTTTGAAACAGGAGCAAATCATAAATGTATCGGATTTTCTGTTATTTTGGTTTTTATATTTGTCTTTATTATTATGCAACTAAATTTCTGACTTACTCTAAAATACATAATTGCTCTTCTTATGAGTTAGGTTAAGGTTTATTGTACAGGGAATTGGGGGTGTTGTTCTTATAAGTAAGTACTAATACTTGATAATTTGTTTGCGCAAATTAATTCGAATTTATGGAATTGTTGAGGCACTAAAACTAAAGTAAATGACTGACAAACGAAGCCAACGAATTTTAGTGAATAGCTGTAAATGAAGTTCGATTTATTTCGTAAGTAGTAATCACCAACAAACGCTGTGAGTTTCCGATTTTTTTTAATGTGAATTTAAAACAAGTTGTTTTTGGGTATTTCTGCATTTAACCGACTACTTGCCTACCCTCGCCTGTTCCTGATATGCAACTCGCGTGATTATCAGTTTTATTGCTTCACGATGTAAGTTTATACCACTTATTTCTAAACCTTTTATTTGTACTTAGTATATTTACACAATTTCAAATAAGTGAGAAGTGAACTGAGCAAAAACGAGTTGCTAAGCTCCTACTCAGCGATACCTGAGAGGAGCGTAATTCACTACTATACAACATAAGTAAACGCGTTATTATTTGTACATACATACAATTAAATATAAATACACACATATAACTTTATGTCTAATGATGTTAAGCTTGAAGTCCCCTCCCCCAAAACATTGTGTGCAGTTTTAGGATTTCATTGCAATGAGATGCTGAAAGCAGTGAAATGCTTCATTGGCAGTAATTCTGATTGAATATTACTGGAAATTAAAGGCGTATTTATACCTTAGGATTTACACTGCCCAGATTAGGACGAGTGCATTAACTTGCCAGTTTTATCCAAAATGTATGCACACAATGCAGGATTCACTTGACCTACAACTGCGATTTGTTGTTTGGAATTTTAAACTTTCAATTCGCTTATGAATGTATGTAGTTTTAGCAAAATGTCTTTGTGCTGCTTTCAACTATGCTACAATATCTATATTCAAACTTTATGCATTATGTTCTTCTTTCATATATACATAACATATCACAAATGAACTTCACCGCAGTGGCGCCCTCTGCGTGCCGACGGCACCCGCCACATTTGGGTCATACATCGCTGTGGATTAGCAACCGGCCGCATGTGATTCCGCCCAAGGCTGCAGTCCATGCAGTGCTGCAAGTGGTGCACCATTGACCGGTTGGCCGGAGAGCGACGCTGCTGGCGGTGGTGCAAAACCTTTGCTAATCGCTTCGGCCTGCAGCGAGAGCATTAGACGGTTTGCGGCCTGACGTTCTGCTTCGCGTTCCTCAGCGGTTTGACGTCTGCAATGACAAAGAGCAATGAAAACAGTTTAGCTGAGTGAGGGGGAAAAATCAATTTTATTTATATGTTTTACACTATCGTTATTAAATCCAAGAGTTGGTGCTCTATGCAGCGAAAAAAGTTGGTGCGTCACCATTCAATAGGCTAGTTTGGCATAAATGCAGTTTTTTTTGTTTAATACGAGCCCCTATAAATGCGAACCCTCGTGAAAAAAATAAATATGTATGCTATTACATGTAGGCTTAACTTCTGAATCTAACGAACTAAAAACTTTGTCTGGGAAATGCCCACAACAGGCGTGGCTCGGGCTCACAATTCAAAGTTTTTATCATAATAACTCAATCAATTCCTTATCGATTTACACGATGTTGGAATCAAACGAGAGGCCATTTCCATACCTTTATATTGATATGCAACATTGGGCACATGACATGTACTAATAAGAAGTTATAAGCAAAAAATATTTTTTTTTATATACAATTTTTAGAAACGGATTTTTTTCTCGAAAACCCCCATTATTAATTTATAATAAATTTGTTACCATATTATAGCCTGTGGAATTCCCTTTACAATGACATATAAAACCTTTAATTTTTGTATTTTTTCTTTTACATATATTTAAATTTAAATTGAGTTAAAAGCATCGGTTTGCAATATTGAAATGGCGCTTTTGAAAATTATTGCTTGGTTATCTTTTACAATCATAGGATTTGAATACAAAAATACTGTGAACACTTTACTGATCCCTAGTTACTCCCATGAGAGTTATTTTTTTGAAGCGTCGCCGATGGCCGGCCCCACAAAAGGTATTTGAATACAGAAAAACTGTAGTTTACTATCACCCTCCATGTAATGGAAAAATATAACCAACACACAAATACAATTGAAGGCTTGTGGCGTCACGCAAAACATTCAATGCCACAATATTATAAAAGCAAAACAAGTTTTAATGGCTGTTTGGCGAAATTGAAGCTTTTAAAATAATGTAAAGCTAGAAATCTAGATCTTCAAAAACGTTTTTTAATATGGCAAGTACTTTGTACAACCCCTTCAGCCCTCATTGCCCGAAAGTGATGGCGAAGGTGAATATGAAATAGCTTTGGACCCAAAGTCTAGTTAGAAAAAATTAAAAAAATATATTCAGGAAAAACAAAAGTATACATATTTATATTTCATTGCAAAGGGAATTCCGCAGGCTACAATATGGTAACAAACTTATTGTACCTTAATACTGAATTTTTACGAGAAAAAAAATACGTTTTTCAAAAATGTGTATAAAAAAAATATGTTTTGTTTAAAACTTCTTATTAGTACATGCTATGTATCTAAAGTTGTACATCAATAGAAATGGATGCAAAAGACCTTTCGTTTGATACCCGTTTCGTGTAAATTATTCGGAAGTTGATTGAGTTTTTTTGATAAAAACTTTGAACTTTGACCTCGAACCATTGCATTGTAGGCGTTTCCCAGCCAAAATGTGTAGTTTGTTAGTTTAACGAAAATAAGCTCTATATAGTCAAATTTTTCGTTTTTTTCATGAGTGTTCGCTATACTGCATTTGTTCCGCTATTTTTATTGGCAGTTTCCACTCTCAGAAAAAATTTAATAATTTTACGTATCGTTTGAATGTGTTTATACAAGGTGCAACCCAAAGTAAACAGGACTTTTATAAAATAAAGAAAACGGATGATTATTTTTGTATAATTCTTTTTATTTATTCAAAATACTCTCCTTCTGCTTCGATACAACGTTTTGCACGGTCCAAAAGCATTTGGAATGAGTGTTTTAGGTCATCGGCCGGCATCGCCTTCAGAATGTTGGTACAAGCCTTTTGGATGTCCTCAACGTCCTTATAACGGTTTCCTTTCATCGGCAAATGCAACTGACCGAATAAGTAGAAGTCACAGGGAGCCATATCAGGCGAATACGGTGAATGATTGATGGTAAAAATTCGATTTTTGGTCAAATAATCGGTCGTAACTAGGGCTCTGTGAGCCGGTGCATTATCATGCAATAAACGCCAACTTCCTTCCTCGCGATATTCTGGCCGAATACGACGAATGCGATGCACCAAACGCTTCAAAACTTCAACATAAAACAAAGCGTTAATTGTTTTTCCCGGTGGAACAAACTCTCGATGAATTATTCCCTTTGAATCGTAGAAACAAATGAGATGAGTTTTGATTTTTGACTTCTCACGGCGGGTTTTTTTCGGATTTGGCTCATCTGGGTGCTTCCATTCGGCACTTTGACGCTTTGTTTCGGGATCATATTGAAAGCACCACGTTTCGTCACCGGTTACGATGTTGAACAAGAAATTTGGATCACGTCTGGCTTCCCGAACGATGTCTTTTGCGTGCTCAATTCTCTGCGCTTTTTGGTCGTCGGTTAAAGTGTGCGGAATGAACGAGAACACACTTTACGGAGACCCAAATGTTCGGTTAAAATGCGATCAATTGATGTTTTGGAGATGTTCAATTCCATTTCCATCAATTCCAATGATGATTTTGGCTGCATTTTGATAAAATCACGCACAGTTTTGATGGCATCGTCAGTAATCACAAATTTCGACTGGCCGACGTGTTCGTCGTCATTCAAGTCTTCACGACCATTCTTGAATCGATTCAACCACTCATTAACACGGCCACGGGATAAACAATCATCACCATAAACTTGCTTTAACAATTTAAACGTTTCGGTAAAAGTTTTACCAAGTTTAAAACAGAACTTAATATTAGCTCTTTGTTCGATCGACATTCTCGTACCAAAGTTAAAAACATACTGTCACATTGAGCGGGATATTTCGGCGTCTACTAGACCAAATGTCATGAAATTTAGACAGTATGTGAATGAAAGATGTACCTTTCCAACGCATGTCCTCACACATAGATGGCGCCACCAGAAACGTCCCTATTGCAAAAGTCCTGTTTACTTTGGGACGCACCTTGTATAATCCACTATCAGGTTATCCGAGTTCAATTAAAAGTCGATTATTAAAATGCATGCAATTTATAGGGGTTTTTCATTAACTTTTCCTGTATACTATATATTTTCACTCATACTAACAGATATACAAACATCAATTAAAACTCATTAATATTTCATAAAAACAAATCACGAAAATACTTAATTTGGTAATTGCACAATGCCACACAAATACTTATAGTAAAAGCTTTCAGACAGTTGGGTGAAAGATGGAAGTGTGTGCCACACCAATGTGAACAATACCAGTCGAGTCTTGCAGCCAGCATACCAACAACACTCCCAGCTAGTTGTCATATTCTTTCAAATTTTTTTATTTTTAGGCAACATAAATGCAACAAAGCGCGAGTTAGCGAAGCCAGGCGGGCTAATTGCTATCTGCCAGCCCCATTCAAAACTAATCAAATCAAATATTCATGTTGCAAATGAATGGAATGCTACGACACGAGCGCCAGTGTGGGAGCGGGCCATTTAGAAAGCAATTACCGGCGAAAACAATTCAATATCTATCTGAGAGGGAGTAGCTGCAGCAGTAGGGTAGGATAATTAATTTCCAAGCGCACAAAATATCCCATCTCCGCCACAAAGGCAAAGCATTGCCACACGGGCAACGGGTAACCGGGTAACGGGTAACTCGAGTGTTGATGGGCAGTTAATTTAGGCGGAATTGAATTTTCAATATTGTCGACCATCCGCATCGCGCATCAGACCGGTTGCAGTGTGGAATTAAAGGGCTTAACGATTGGATTTGGCAAATATGTAACTTTCCAGCGGCAATATAACAACAACCGACCAGAACAACAATACACATAAATATGCATTGAATTATTCAATGCACTGACGATGCATCAATTGCACGAACTGAAAAATTTGCAGCGATATTTGGCCATTAGCAGACATTTGACATTGACTGTTGTTGTTGCTGGTGGTGTTGCAGTTGATGTATGCACACTGTGGCACGAGGAATGCCCATACAAAAGCTCCAATAAAGTGGACAACTACGACGCTGCTGGATGAGATGAGGGGACCTCAAACCCATCAATGTTTTATACACACGACCCACCCGTTTCAATTCACACCGCCCCCTGTATTCGGAGTGTGCGCATTTCGAGCAGCAACGCGCGCCGAAAAAGGGGGATGATGCGCCATATTGGATGTTTCATAAGTTAATGACAAAGTTGTGTATATGCACTTCATTACATTCGTACGCTCATATCAATTGGATGGCCCTGAGCATGCATGGAATAAGTTCCTTACTTTGCGGAGCAGAACCTGGAATAGACAAAGTTTTCCTTTCGCTTTGGCTGACTCGGAATGAATGAATGGCACCCGATGAAACCTCATTTATTGTCTGAGCGTTGGATGTATAGAACTATGCATATGTAGAACCACGCATTGATGTGTATGTGAGCGGCAAAGGCATCTTTCATTAAGCCTTTCATCAAAAACTCAAATATTGCTTTCATAACGGTTAACCACTTTATAGTTGTGCCAAAGGCTTTATGCGCACTTTCATGAGTCGCAGTCATTAATTATTTTGTGGAAGTTCTCACCAAGCGCTGACGCGTCGTTGAGTGGTGAGAGATGTAATGCGTTGTGCGTTTAGCCAAAACTGCGGTCTGCAGTGAACAAAATGAAGAACATGTTGGCATAACATTTTCGTTATTTTAGTCATTGCAAAACACACAAAATGTGCAGAAATTAAAGTCATTCAAACTATTGCACCCAATAGTTTGGTTTTGGCTCCTAACAGCTTTTTTGGCATTATTGATTTCGTAATAAAAGTGTTGCAAACTTTCAGTACAATGTTTACCCAATACAAATATTTGCACAATCACATTTTCACTTTTTAATTAAATTTACTTTTGCTATCCACAAACCATTTTCATTTTTTGTACTTGGAGCCACAGCCAATAAATTAACCTCAAATGTTTGTGTTGTTTATCTTTTGTCATTTGACATTTAGCTAATCTCAACTTTATTTAATTCACTTTTTGAACTTATTTGCACAGGAAAGTTGCGTTGGCTTGTTTTGTTTTTACTAATTAAAATTTCAGTTTTCAGAGTTACAAACAATTTTTGACTGCCAAAATGCACTGAGAGAATTTATTGGGAACTTGCAGAGCTCATTTGAAAATGACTTGCACTCTTACTTTTTAATTTATATAAACAATTTCATTTTCGAATTTTTACGTTTACTTAAAATTGAACCACAATTTTTATTGGAAAATTGTTCACAGGGATTCGAGTTTTCTAATTTTAAACTAAAACTTGTTTAGTAATAACTAAAAAACTTTCAACTGCCACAATTTAAATGAACGCGTGGAACTGCCATTAAACTTTTGCATATGAAAATATCAGGAAATATGCAAACGGCAGCCGCCGTGGCTCAGTTGGTTAGTGCGTTGGACCGCGAGTCGAAGGCAGCGACCCAGGTTCAAATACTGCCTGTAATAACACCTAAAAAAAAATAACGGGAAAACTCGTTTTCTCTTTCGGTGGCTGTCCTCTCAGCTGGAAATGGCAAACCTCTGAGAGTAAAATTGCTTATGAAAGAGCTCCCAACCTGCCGTTCGGAACCGGCATAAAACTGTAGGTCCCTTCCACCCGCGTACAAATTCACACGCACAACACGGGTGGTTGCGGGAAGCTAGGCCTAAGTCTCGCGTAAGCGGGCTGTCGTGCCAGTCAATTATTATTAATTATTATTATTATGCAACAGTAGCATAGCGTGATTCATTTAGAGGTACTATTTTTGTGATTTTATGACAGATAATGAGTGAGTCGTGTTAGGCTGTCATAGTGTTTTTGTTTTCTATTATTTCACATTTCATTCCTGCACAGATACTACAAATTATGCTATATTACGAAAATCAGCGCTCTACGAGGAATGTGTTGCGCCAATTCCTCGAAAAAATCGAAATCCAATCTTCGTTATTAGACAATACGCGAAATTGATAACATCCATCCAGCAAACAGCATGTAGTGAATAAAATAGTAACAGCTAATTTCACCTAATGGACCGATGAATTGGCCACCTATATCATTTGATATTATAATTACATCTCGACCTTATCCTTTGGGGCAACGTAAAACCCAAATTCTACATGAATCAACTACGATTGATGAATAGGAAGCAAACAGAACTTTTTCTAAAACAACTAAAACAAATGATTTTTATTTATTAACATTTTTCGAAAACACTAATCTTTTGTAGATTCATTTCTATGCATACCTAATAAAATCAAAATAAGTCGTAGGCGAAAATGTTTATTTCTCACCGTGCAGCCAGTGTGTAGCAGCAATGGCTGCAATTTGGCGTGCATGGCAGCAATGACAGCAAAAAACAAGCAGCAATTCAATTTGCAACATTCGCCAAACGTTGAACTTTCCTCCTCACCCCTCCATTTGTGCCTTGCACCGGCGGCGTGAATTATTGCTGTGGATAAGCTGTGCTACTCTTTTTCTGCAACCGAGCCGAAATACTTCTCTTGTATGGGAGCCATAGTTACGGTTGTTGTGTCAGCGTTTCGGACGCTGGTGCTGGTGGGGGTGAGAAACGCGCTCTCCAACCCACGCCACTGAAAAAATTGATTAAAATTCTAGCACACCTACACTTGGCACACACACGAGCCACCATCTGCGGGTTTTGTTATTGTGTTGTATCGCACACACTCGTACACACGCACCCGATTGCATTATAATTTATGCCGTTTTAATTTTGCACTTTTTTGAGGGCAATTTATCTCCAGCTGTGGTGTGATTTTATTTCGGCTGGCTGTGCTGGCTGGGTTGCTGTTTGGCTGTGGCGCATAGTAGATGTGGAATCATTTGTTAAATGGTCTACCGTTCACAATTTCTATTCCACATTTTTTACTGTGGTGCACTGATACATCAACAATTTTGTTACCGAATTCGTGAAAAATCCACAATTCCTTTCTTGACTACATTTTTAACGAGCATCAGTTTGTTAGATCGTTGCACATCAGCCGCTCTCAAGTTGTAAATGGCTGACACTTTGCAGCACTTAAAATTAGTATATTGCCCACAAATTTTAGTAAAAGTCAATTGGCCTCCATTAACTTGGCACTTATTACACCCGCAAAACAACCAGCCAGCCACGCTTTTCGCCTGCTCTTTGTCTGTCTTTTAGTCGTTCGGTCGCTCAGCCTCCCAGCGTCTAGCAGCACATTGGTATCTACAATACATTGTAATAGAATTTCCGAAAATGCGGCTTCCCCTCCAATTCCGTCAAGCCCCACGTCATTGCCATTAAGTGGCAGCTGGCATCTGCTCCACGACCGACTCCCCAGCAAATGGGCAATCAGCGTTTTATACCTTGAACGGTAATTAAAATCATTTCACACCCAGCGCCATTTACACAAACGACACCAAAAACAACAACGGAAAATTAAACCATCCAACCAACCAGCCCAATGCACGGACGGACTCTTTTGCTGTTAAGTATTGTGTTGTAAATTGTTGTTGCTGTTGCGGCAATTATCTCCGTAGAGATAACAATTTTGCCGCAAACGACAATGACCATGCAAAATAATCACTTTGCAACTTTTCCTACGCTGCTCGTTCATGCCCTTTCGCTTGATGTGTTTTTTGTTGATGTAGCAACTCTCGCTGGCTTTTTCCTCCAGTTGTGGTGACTGCGACGCTCTAAACCGCAAAATCCCTGGAGTGAAATTCTGCCACGCTCACGACCACTGCTTCTTTCTGGCCTGCTTCTTTTTCTACACCATAAGATGCGTTCAACGTTCGCCTCTTCTACCGCCAACTACTCGAATATTTATTAAGAGGTTTAAGGTCTGGTTGACTTCAGATCCTTCAGCCTTATGGCCCATAAATATGTTAAAACGAGCAGCAAAGTAGAAAGAGCCGAAATGGCACGAGTGTGCGACGTTGTGGAATGGAAGGAGAGAGTAGAAGTCAGGAAGCAATATTTTGTTAATGGCCAAATTGAGTTGGACAAGCGGCGTTGAAGACATTCACTGTTGGGCCCCAAAAATACTGCAAACCAAAAATAAAAGCATACGTGCGGCGACTGGACAAAGGAAGCGAAGCCGCACGAAACGCAAGGAATCAGCAGTGGCTGCCCAAGTAAAGCTTTGTAATTAATTTTATTTGATTTTTCATCACTTAATGCGAAGTGTTGTGTGGAGATGAGGCGATGCTGGCCTAAAATCAAATGAATGCATGTGTGGTTGACGGTGTGGCGTGCAACACGAGGAACTTTTCTTTCAGGCAAATTGATTTTTGCGCTGCTACTGAAATATGCAAACAGCATTTGTGGTTAAAGTTTGCAGTTTGGGCTTTGTAAGTGTTCAAGTATACAAAGTTTGGGGGTTACGTGCCTCTGGATAGAAGTGAAAACTTGCTCAAGTCATTTGTCAACCACTGCTGAGTTTTGTTAATTTTTAATTAGGTTTTTGCAGTTGGTAAATAAATGAGGCAACATTTTGCGAGCATTCCAACACGTAGAGAATAACTACGCGTTGACACATACGCACACACGTTAGCAATTAATTTACGCCCTGAGCGCAAGATAGATGGGCGGGTTAATTTAAGCGAGATTCATTAAGTGTGTTGGTGTTGCTGTTGTTATATTTAAGAAAAGGCAAGTTTACATCCGGTGATTTATGACGTGTGTGGGATCTAAGCATTTGGAACAATTAGGTGACAGCGATACATAGCAAGAAATGGGGTGTAAAAAGACGGGAGTTGGTTATGAGGCGCTGTATTTATTTTATTTGTTTATTCATCTAATAAAAGTATTCAAATGAAATAATTCCGGATTGAAAGGTTTTCAGCAGTATATTATTATTAATAATTGATATATCTAATTATAATAATAAAAGAAACAAATAGAGTTAAGATTAAAGAAAGTTTCAACAACAACAAACAACATTGGTGCCCAAAAGCCAAAAAAGAGAAATGAAGAGTCAAGAAATATATCTGAGTTAGATTTTCGCAGCAAATCATTATATTTACATATACACGGTGGACGGAAAGTTTCTGCATACATCATTTCAATTGTAATATACTTAAAGTTCTGATTGCTTGTTTTATTTGAAAACGAAATGGGAAATCCCCTATAATGTGATGGTTTGAAACTCCTAAGCAGTACCCTCGTAAATCTACAGCGATTTTAATGCAGGACGGTGCGCGATGTCATACGGCAAACAGTCAATAAGTGTTGCTAAACGTCTATTTAAGCTAGTATGGGAAGACTGGCTGGGAAATTATCTCAATCGTATTGAACATATCTGGTCCAGGATTCAAGATTCAGTATTTCGGAGTCCAAAACCTGCCAATAGACTTCAACTCATTGAGAGAGTAAAGCAAGAGTGGGAGGCCATATCATTGGCCGAAACGTCGGTCTTGTGCGCAAGTTTCCGAAAGCGAGTACTAGAGGGCTACGGAAAAAATGGCACACATACACAATACTAATAATCAATTGAGTTTTGCTTGGATATGACATGATAAAAAAATATACAGGTAGATTCAATCGAGCAAAATTAAAAGTCATTTGCTTTTTTGACAAATAAAAATACAATTTTAAGGGTGCAAAAAAAAGTAAGAAATACAGAAACTGAATGATATACTACATAAACTAATTGTGTGAAATTGCAGCTCTGTAGCAAAAATGAAAATAGAAGTACAAAATTTGTAAACAAATATTTTTTTACAATTGTCAATTTTATTTTTATCTGTCGCATTGAAACTACCTGTATATTTTTGTATCATGGGATATGATTTAGTGGTTTAAATAAAAAAAATTTTGAAAAGCAATATAAATGATCCTTAACGGTGTTTTTTTTTTGGATGCAGAAACTTTCCGGTGTATGTTTACAATTTCAAAGGTCAGTTTCAATTTTAATCTTCCATTCAAATCACCTATACCTCTTTCAACAAATTTAACATACATATAGGTATATATATTTCTTCCGTGCTTTGCATTGTATTTGGTGCAAATTTCGCTCACTTTATTGCTCTCCTGTACCGCGGGCTCGCAACACCAGTGCTTCAGCCACTTAATTTAATTATGTTCTAGCGTTGTTTTTGCCAAAGTAGTTGTGAGGGTGTACCAAAAAATGAAACAAGGAAGTAACGAAAAGTTACCGCCAACATGTGGCAGTCTGTCTAAACGACACAACAATCATTTATAACAAAACACATCCCCTGCATTCTGCATTCAGCGGTCGCTGGTATACGAGTATTTTCTTAATCGGGTTTTTCAGCAGACGTTTCGCCGGCTTTAGGGTTGCGCGCTCCATGGTCTGACGAGCAGTGCTCACACAGAAATTTGTCTGTCACTTTCCGCTTCCGTGTGCCCGCTTCGACTGGCACCCGCTAGCTTCGTGCTGTTGTAATGTCTTTAAACTTCATTTTGGAAATGACAGCAATTTTTTACGTGCCATGCTGCCGGAGTTGCCTTTTTTCTGCCTCTTTGTTGGCCGCCGGTGTAGCTCACTCAAAAGCTTCTGTTCTGTTCTGTTCTGCTACTGTGGCTGGCTCTTGCGTCCCGCACCACAACCACGAATTGAGCCCATACTCGTATAAAATTCGGTGCTTTTCTTTCTCGGGGGCCTGGATTTTTCTTTTTTACTCTCGCACGTGCATACACCCACAATTAATTTCGATTGTTTCACTTTCATTTCCACATCCATTTTGGACGTGTGTTTTTGGTGTTTTCGTTTTGCGTTTGCGTTCATTTTGTGTTTCGTTGGCATTGGCGGGTCCGTATTGTTGGATTCATTTCCAGCCGAGTTCGTTGCACGGTATTTGATTAACTCAATTGTCAAGTTGACAGCTAACACATCAAGTTGTTTACAAGCTCGCCGTTTGTACATGTGTGCTTACACACACACACACCCACATACACATTGCATATTCACGTGCACTTCTTTCATTTACTTTTTGTATTGTTGATCAATAGACGCAACTTAATAACTTATGCAAATTCGTGTTTCCATGCTTGACACGCTTTAGATTGTATTATTGTTGTTGCTTTTGCCATCGATAAACCTCGAACGGTCGCACCTCAACACGAATATTTTTCGATATGTATGGTGCAAGTGCAGGAATTTGTTTTGCTGTAATTTTAAGTACTTTGAAGCAAATCTAATGGATACAACATCATTACAACTAACAATTACGATAAGCACCGACAGTAAGTATCGTGCATCTGTTGGCGCAATTATAAAGTCGTATTGACAACTGTGGCGTATTGACTGGCTGAATTTATTATAAATCCATTAAATATACACTTAATGGATTGGAATGCTGTCATTTGCCATGTGATCAACGCATTTTATTGAGCATTTTAAATGTGCTCGCGCTTTTTTGCTTCTATTCTGGTCAGCTCGCTAAAATTAACGCGAATCGTTACCAATAACGACCTCAAATTACTGTTTAAGCTTTAAATGTAATTGAAGGTATGAGTGGTTTTTCATAAAGCAGATAGTTTCTATTAGATGAAATGAGCTGTGTCAATGTAAGACCAACTTCCGGAAGTGATGGCGCTGAATCATACAGCCAAATATGCGATTCGTTAGTAGTTTTTGGATATGAAAAATTATTACAATTATTATGTAAATAAAAGGGGCTAATAAAGCTAATAAAGTATTTGTGTTTTATTTAAAAATGCCGGATACTTTCTGTGCAGTAGTTGAAAACTGACTTCAAACTGTTTTGCCACTAAATTGAATGGAAGTTTTGACGAATTCACCAAATATGCGCATTAAAAATTTCAATTGCATTTAATTTCAATTGATATCCGTCTACAATCAAGCGCCATTATGTAAATTATTCTATACAATGCTTTTGGGAGTGTTTGTGTGTGCATTTGTGTTATTGAATCTAGTTGTCTAAATAAAATGAAAGTAATTTGCGATCTGCACGCAAACTCACTTTTACAAGTCACTGAATCATGAAATTTGTTTGGCGATTAATTGAAAGCAAGGCAATTTGTTCCCGCTATTACTCAAATAACATCAGCCGTTTCACTACCCTTGTTCCTCGTTGCAGCCGTTTCTGTTGCGCAGAGAAGGCGGACACTTGCATGACGAATGCACTTTAATCCTAATTCAAGATTGTAGCTCGACGAAATATGGTTTTGAAACTACGAATGTCGCGCGTGCAAATTGAAACCTCAAGCACCAATCTTGCGTGTTTTTGTTCTGCCTTGATTTCAATTTCGTTGCTATGCAGTAACAATAAACAAAAAACAAGTTCCGTATGTGTGGCATGTTGGCGACTGCGGAGCAAATCGCATCGCCGCTTATCGATCAATTTAAATATACTGCCTCGACGGCCGCAACAGCCGAAATCGAAAAAACACAAAACAAATTAACGAGCTACAAATTAAGTCGACGGAAAGTAAACAGCAATGTGGCGAACGGGAAATGGTCACCCATTGTAATCAGCGCCAATTTCCACTGTAAATGCGCGAATCGAGTGACCACCGGCCATTAAGATGTTAATGTGTTTGCTTGGAGCGCACATTAGTCGACTTAAAATCGCCAGCTCACGCCTCGACCACGCTGTGGCTGAGGGCACGGCAGCCATTTGACTAGCTAGTGACTTAAAAAAGACTTCCGCCATGGCAGCATAGAATCAACCCCAAGTGCATGTGGCATACTGTGTAAACAAAAGGAATTCCTATGGAAATTTAACAATTGCCCCAACCCTCCGATTTAATCGCGCTCCATTCACTTTAGCCGCCACCACCACGCGCCTTCCCACTTTTCAAATGCATTAAATATTTTTTTGTTGGAGTGTTTGAGGGTTGGAAATTGAGGTGTTGAAAGCATGGCAACCACATCATACCACACAACGCCACCCTTCCTCTGCTTTCGTCCGCCCACACGACTATTCGTAAAAATTTCAACAACATTTTTATCGTACTCACTAAAGCGGTCTGTGCCGTCTAAACACTTTGAAACTACTCTTGTTAGCTGCCGTCAAAGTGCCAAGTGGAAGGAGAACGAGCGATGGGAACTTAGTCGCTTGTTTCGCATTTAATGCGTTCATGAATTTTTAAACGTTTGTTTTCATTTTTACACTGCTGCTTGTTTCTCAAAAAAAAAAAATAAAGTGTCGTCTATGAAAGAAGCCTTTTAAAACCTCAAAGACGGATTGCGGGTAAAGTAAAACAACATTTTTGGTTACAGGTCGAAGGACTTTTGCTCACACTTTGCAAGGATTTTATATTCTTCACTCCTACTCACCTCCACTTCGTTCGACGGTTCTGGAACCATGTCTTCACCTGAGCGTCGGTCATCTTGAGGCCTCGCGCCAACGCAGCGCGCTCAGCTGACGCCAAATATTTCTGCTTGTGGAAGCGTTTTTCCAGCTCGGCCACCTGGATGCGCGTGAAAGAGGTGCGCGGCTTTTTCCGCTTGGGCGGAGTGCGATTTTGATACGGATGGCCGATGCGTCGGGCAATAGGGAATGCAGCTGTAATTTAATAAGCAAAACTTGGCATTAATAGTTTTCGTGCTATCAGTGGAGAACACGCAGCGGCACGATGCGGTGCGGCGATTACGCTAGAAATTGTGAATATGATTAGTAGTCAGGCGGGATAATTGCTGAGCCTTTGCTTTCAAGCAATTTGTAAGGCAATAAATTTCCCCGAGATAACGAGCAGTTTCCGATATTTACTTCCGGAATGGCTAAGTACCTGTTCCTAATTGCTGGCCGCACCACCACCAGCCAATTATCCTACGCAATGAGGTACCTGTTGTGAAATCAATTAGAAGCCGACGCTGCGACTGCGCTTTTCAGTGTTTTGGTAGCTACGAATGTGGTCCTAATTGCTTTTGTTATCCTGCACAGGCCTTATCACAACTTGGCCTGTATTGTGCGTTGGTACTGTGTGGACAGGCGCACGCGACACTCATTTTCATATTCATTCACTGTAAGCAGCGTGTGGCGGCATGGGTTGAGTCATCAGCCCGCTTAGCAGTTCGCCAGCTCGACAATATCTTTAGGACATTTTATTTTCTTTTTCTCTGGCTTTTTGTTTTTGTTTTCGTCTCATAACTTTTCCCCTAAACTATGAGCACGCAATGGTTGACCCAGTCGGACACATTCACGTCGCCATACGTGCAACATACTAATGTGCGCAGACGTAAAGCGCAAGGCGAACCTTTTAAAATTCCTCGAGCCAGCCGCGTTCTTTCTTCCATTTTTTGTGCGGTCTCCGTTTCGCCGCTTTGTGTTGTTTCATTTCGATTTTATTAACCCGGCATTGGTGTGGTGGGGTATACCATACCCCAGAGGTTGTATTTTTGTAAATAACACGGACATCATTTTTATGCGGGCACTATTGCTTCTAGTAGCTGTTTATAACAGTCCAACCATACACATTTGCTGTCTAAAAACAACTTAAGTGTGACCAGATTTGAGTCACATCCCGCTAAAGTTCATTGGGGTATGACATACCCCACCACAAAAATAACGTAACTTTTTGTGTAAATGATTTTGAATTCAAATTGTTATTTTCGATGGTCTAGTAGTCATCGATTTATTCAAAAATTCACCGTACGGAAAAATAAGAGGAAAATACCAACTGCCCAACTGCTACGTGCAAGAAAAGCTCCCAGTTTAGTATTCGCATTTCGTCGCCGTCGTTATCATATGTTAAAAAAAATATCATTAATACACAAAAATATCATGATTCTGTAAATCCTTGAAATAAGGAGAAGCTGTACCAAAACGTCGTCAGTACAGCACTCGATGTTCGGTTTGTCCGAGAGCAAAAACCTTATACGACTTGCGAAAAAAGCGCTAATTTTGAGACCCTCTTTCAGGGTAGCTACCAAAAATTTAATGTCACATAACTATATGTATTTCATTTTTAAAACTGACTATGTTTTTTGGAAAATTATATACAGAAATGTTTTTAAACCCCATTATATGAAGTCAACTTATAAATATCGGTACTTTTCGTTTATTTTTGTTATATTTGATATTTTCTTTTACAAATTGCTTCCACATGAAGTGCTTTTGTATTTTCTTGCGTAAAAGTAAATGAAGAATAATATAAAATTGCTATCTTTTATATTTGTGTTGTTTCATGAGGTTGCTGCTATATCAAGTCTTGGGGTATGTCATACCCCACCACACCAATAACGTAACTTTTTTCCACCACACCAACGCCGGGTTAAGTGTGATAAGCTTGAAGTGGCGCGAGGGCTGAAATTAGTGTTCGAAGACAAACCGGATACTGACTGGTCCACGGTCTACAAACACCGCGGAGTACTTGCGCTACATTCAATGTTTGTCTCATTGCTGCTGAAATATTTGAACGGCAGGAGCAATATCTCAAAGAGGGACCAATCAGGCAACAAAAAATCTCAAATTGAGGTCACAATCTTCTTTGTTTACATTGCAGACATACAGTTTGTCAAGTAAATGTTTGCAAACTTAAAAAAGGTAGAAAAATTCTTTTGAAAACAGAAATTGCAATATTTTGAAATTTTTTTAAGATATAGATTAATAGTAATGTCTATTTGATACGCGAAAACAGTGTAAAAAATCAAAAAAGGAATCAAGCTATACTTCAAACTGTCAAAAGACTCGTCTTCTTTCAAAACCAAGATTGCATTGAAAATTTGGCGCCGTACAGTTCCGAACAGTTTCATGAGATACATAAGTTCCGCATTCTATTTTTATATCCAAAGCCCCCGTATCCCTTATTGAGATACGGAGGTTTTCACGAACTTTTCGGATGATTTTTCTTTCTTCTCTCAGACAATTTCCTGGGTCGTCCAGGAGATACTTTCAAATCAATTCGCCCTTCAATACGCGAATCAAATAGACATTACTTTGATATTATATGAGAGTGAAATATTCAATGAATTTATATTTTTCAAATAATTTCAAAATAATGCAATTTTTGTTATATTATAAGCTTTTCAAAATCATTTTCTACCTTCTTTAAATTTGCAAACATTTACTTGACAAACTGTATGTCGTGAGCCACTTGAAACACTGTTTTGAGGGCTTTTCAGAAAACATTTTCAGATATCTCCGGAAATCTCCGTCTATTCTTGGTATTTTTTAGTTTTGGGAACAGGAAATAATCACAGGAGGCAAGTCCAAATACGGTGGCTGAGACATGGTTACGGTGTTGTTTCTGACCAAAAAATCACGAGCAAGCAAATAATAGGTTTTTTTGATAGCCAAAAAATCGCAAAACACACCAAAGCACATCTAACCTTTACATATATCTGTCAAAATCGAACTAAGTATAGAAAATAAACAACATAAAAAATAGAAAATGGAATACGTAGCCCGTGAAACTTCGAAAGTCACAGACCACGTTCATGTTCAATCGAACCATAATTGCATAAATTTCAGGGTGAACCATAATTTAGATGTGATTATGTCACTAACTCAAAATAATGCGGTGTGCTAAATTTAAATTTTTATATATTTTTGTAATTATTGACAAAAAGAATTTCGCTTTTCAAATACTCGTTGTTGTGAAATTAATAGTGATTTAAATAATAATATTTAACGTCTTTTCGCCAAAACGATATATTTTGGTTTAATCCACCAAGATAATTGATTCTGACTGAACAACTAATGTACAAACAACTTGAAAAGTCAAATTTTGATTTTGACAAAATTACCAACCAATTTCATTGTCATTCAGCTCTTAATATTCCTTAATCTAACATGTCTACATAACTATTATGTGGGTAAAATAATTTATAACAAAAGCTGTTTAAAGTCATAAAAGAAGGAATGGAAAGCCATCATTATATTGAAACTTCATCCGAATGAACCGCGAGCAGTTTCAGCACTTGTGTAATTTATTGAAGCCTCATATTGACTCAAACCTCAGAATCTCTCCATTAAATCTGGTTTGCCCCCTTTATATGGAAATTGAGTCGTATCATAAATTGAAACCAACGATATTTCAAAGAGAAAATGATATTGAAAAATACAAATAGAGTTTTAAAGAAAAATTGACTCTATATTGTTAGATAAATTGGAATATAGTAAAAACCATTCTCTTTTCAGTTTTATACTAAAGTTTCGAAAAATGTACGTGATGGGGCGCTATGAGGTCGGTTTCGTATTCAGCACTTAAAAAAATCTTCAGAAAAGTATTGACTGTTTGATGGTTTGAAATTTTGTCAGCCATTGCTTGTACTGAGCCTCTAATTAGCCTTGCAATTCATTGGCCTCACGAAACATTCCACTTTTCTTCAGGTTTTAATTTTAATTTGCGTCAAACAAATTTTACCTTTTAAGATTCTTCCAGATGTCAAATGGTGAAATGTAGTCAAACTGTTTGCCTCTACAATGTGTTACCTGACTAGACTGTTTGAAAAATGGTAACATTTTATTTTGAGTTATATACGGGCAAGGTCGTTTGGCACTTAAAATTTGACGATTGGACTAATGGTTAAATCGATTCGAACCGATTGGTCAAATTTGTGACCTCTTATCAAATAGTCGACTCGTACCTTAAGTAATTATTATATATATTTATAGCAGAAATAATATTGTTTTAGTAGTTTTCACATATGTATATACTTATATGTATACTTATGTATGTTGTTTTGTGTAATGACCACAGTTATGTATCTACCGTTGAGGGAGTAATTTCATCAATTGATAACTTAAAATTGGCCTAACCATTTTGAACTAAGGCCAAGAGCAAATAATTCTCTAAGCTCGCTATAAAACGCCTGCAAGTGTTAAACTGACAAATCGTATATTTTATTGAGGCTTTTTGCATATTTCCAATATTACACGAATTCCAGTTCTTATCCTCGGCAACTGCTAAATAATTCCAAACTCCGTTTCAGTTTTATGTGCGCACACTTTGCAATAAATTTTGCCAGCAAATCAATACGCAAAAAGTGCTGAAGCCCTCACGGCACGTCTCACGCCTACTAGCCATAAGAACGCAGCGTTTAAGAAGCAGCAGACACAGCAGCGTTTGCTCCCCGTTCTGCGCTGGTAGATGTGAATATTTTTCGCAATATCAATTTCCATAACGAGCCATTTATCGCACCACATAAGCTGCACATCATAAGCGCATGATTTTCCTCAATTGCCACCGTCACCCAACTACAAATCCATTCATGTGCTCCCGCACATGCTACACACATACCTACGTACATACATTAAAGACAGCGCCACTCTACTCGCCCAGCAACCCCACGAGACGCTGCCATCTTCGGCCTGCACGGGACTCAATCGTGTGGCAGGAAAAGGGGTTCGCGGTTCTTTCGGGTATGTGCGGAAAGCAGCGCGCCTTTTAAAATCAAACATAAACCACATAAGCATAATTTTACAGCTCACCAACCCCCTCATGCTCGTGTGAGCATGTACTTAGCCGATGGTGGGTATGTACGCATGTAGGGCAAATACGAAAATGGATTTTGGTAGTCGGTCGCAACGCAAGGCTCCCTTTACTTATTTGTTATTTTTCCGTACAAGACTTTTCTGAATATTCAAAAAGGGCCGCCATTGCAGATGCCAAGTAGCTTTTTATAACTTCGCTAGCTGCCGCCGCTCGTTGGTTATTCTGCTCGGTGCTGGCAAAGTAGGCCGTAAAGTATAAGACGCATAATTTGAAAAGCTTTTAGCATGCATTATTGATTTGCAGCAGGAGCCAAGTGGGCGGCGTTAGGCCAAGGCTTCAGCGACCTTTCAAATTTTAAATGCCCAACATGCTAGTTCAGTTTGATTTAGATAAATTGAGAAATGAAATGAAAATGATTTTTGCGGCTGGACAGACGTGGGCAAATGGTTGAACAGACCGTGTTTGGAAAAACTTGTAGAATTTTTCTGAATTGAACCAATTTCGAGTAATCCGGTGCGAACTTGTAAGAAAGGACTTAAAGAGGACTTACAGAATTTGCGTTCTTCGTAGCATATTAACATTTGTGAGTGTGATTCATGTAATTTTAATGACGCAGCTTACATAAATAATGGCGATATTCACGATCAGCGACAACTGCCTGCAATATTAGTCATGGTCCCCGAAATACAAGAAAATATAATACATTTGTAGCAAGTCTACAACTTTCTCCTCTCTTGCTGGTTTAAAGCCTTTAGTACATTTCGAGTGCAGATACTTCTCTAGGAATGTATGACTACGACAAAATAAAATCAAAATTTGTAGTTATTTCAGTGTGATGCTACAACATTATTCTTCTAATTCAATATCTTAACTTATAGTGTACTCGTACTATTCTGCTATTCTACTCTTCAGGGCTGTTGCCGCACATCACAAATACTACCAACGAATCCACCCGATTTCTGCTCGCTTTCAAATAGAGAAAGCAACTAAAATTAGTTCGGTACATAATATGCTCTCGATGGAGGTGTGTATGTATTTACGTACATATGTATTAAATATTCTGAATATCTGAAAATCGTCAAACCAAATTTGGGATTCAGTGCCAATGTATTGTGCAATATTTGTATTATGATTGATTATTCTCTTTTGGTATTGCGCTTGTTTTGTGAAGGAAAAAACATGTAGCAATATAATATGGTGTTTCTATACAAATTTACGGAAAGGGTGAGTAGATTATACAATTTTGTATTTGTGCTGCCACAATTTACCCTGATTTGATATAGTCAAAATTTGTCAACAGCTCTAAGTAGTAGTTCTAAGAAAAAGAGCCTGAATGCATTTTACATTTCTAAAAGGCTTTCGGGGGTTAAACGTGGATTGCAGGTAAACATCGTTCACTGGATGTTTTCCGCGATCATACGGTCGATCTTAAGTTACGGAGCCATTGACGTAACTGATGAAGGTGCAGAGACTGACGGCTATGGCTTACTATAGCAGGCACTGTCAAAAGCACCCTCCAAGCGGGCCTTGAGGTGATTCTGCACCTCCACCCCATAGAGCAGTACATCAAGTACTACGCCGCTAAATGCGCTATCAGGCTAAGGGAAGCCAACTTGTGGAGGCAGTACGCTTATGGGCACTCCGTGATTCTTTGGTCATTCGCGAAGCCGGGTATTGAGTATCAGCTGGATTCCTGTATGGCCTAATTATCTGATCCCACCCCTGGATTTCAACAAGCGCACACTAACCTCATATCCCACAAGAGAGGAATGGGGCCTTATACGTGTAAATGTGACGAGAGACGCTTCCATCACCGTTTTTTTCAACGGCTTCAAGATGGATTAAGATAATGGAGCTAGTCTCCACTCAGACGCATTACGGACCCAAAAAGTCATTCAGACTGCCGGATCTCTGTAGTAGGCGAGAAAGGGCGGCTCTGTGCTCTCTCAGATATTTGCCCTGTATATGTATATTGACAGGTTAAAAAAAAAGAACATTGAGTCCTCATGGCACAGCAGGATTGATTGCAGTACCTGCCGGACACTATGGCCCTCCCTTTCCTTGAGGAAAATGCGATTTGTACTGTCCTTGTATCAAACTTCCATCAGGCAGCTGATTGGAGTCATCACTGGACACTAAGCCATTAGATCGACAAGTGATGTTTGTAGAAGCTACGGACATCCTGTGTCACTGCCGTGCTCTGCACGAACGCCGACTCCGTACCCTGGGGTCAAGATTCCTGACGGAACTGGCTAGCGAGGCGAAATCTCGGATCTGTCCCGAGCTACTTTGCACCTAATTGAGACTGTTGGTTAGCTCCCTAGAGATTTAAGAATAAATTCACAATGGGCCCTTTTTGGCCTCCGAGGGGAAATGCGGCTCGTGCAGCATACAGCCTTCCCTACCTAACCTAGTAGTTCCATTATGCATACGAACGTATAAACGTAAAAGCCAACATACGGGCAATAAATTCAAATACTCGGTCCCCCTTTTAAGTAAAAAATCACACGGTCAGTGTAAGTCGCGTCGCAGGTTACTTCCGAACTTCCACTTCAGCGCCTTTAAACGGCTCGAGAATGTCTTAAGCACATTATAAATCATCGTCGCATAAAGACGATCATTGGCCGTTTCGGCGTTTTCGTCCGTCCGTGCGTCAGTCTGTTTGTCACACGAGAAGCCAGTCAGCGGCTTATGCATAAGTGCGATTATGTGGCAATGCCAAGAGCCAGCCAGGCCCAGCAGTAGGGGAAAAATCAATTTAATGAAAAAGCCAAGGCGCCAGCTTATCAGCGAAGACAAAGAGACAAAGAGCACAACAACAAGCGACAACGTAAATTGGTGATAAAATGGAAGAATTAATAAAGCTGAAAGGGTAGAACGTATGAAAAATCGAAAACAGAAATATGTACATAAATATACCTACATATCAATGAAAAACGAATAAAAATGAATGAAATGAGAGTATACCTAAAATTCCACATTACCAGTTTCAAAGACCCTACACGTGATAGTATTTATGTATGTATTTTTGTGCAGAAGTTTAAACGTGGATCGCGAATCACCGAATATTGGGAAATAATTTTGGCAATAATGGCAAAACTGTGAAAGTAATAAGTACATAAAACTATATGACTCCTGTATTCATGAACTAAGACTAACTTGTAATCGAGCTGTTATTAAAGTTAGCACATCTGCTTCACGATGCAGAAACGCAGAGTATGGAAAATCAAATAATCCAAAATATCAGAAGTAGCCGCTGTTGCGCATGTGCCCGAAAATTGTCGGCATTTTAACAATTAATAAAATTAAAAGCTAAACATGCGCATGCGCAAGCGCGTGCACATTCACATTTGCATCCATCCACTGCATCAAGCAGTGCATTCTGCTCCACCGCACAGTTGGACAGAAAGTGCAGACAAGCAGAGGACCGACAGCGCCGAAGTGCGATAAAGTGCGGCAGCCGCCACAGCGAGGCCTGTGGCGTCGGCCGGAATAAAGCTGCGAGGTGCGTTAGCAAACCGACACTCAGACAGCTTGATAGGCTGCGCCAGCTCGACCTGTCAGCTGGCGACCGCCCAACGCGTAATTAATTCCTTTTGCTTGAAATTAAAAAGTCATGTAAACCACCTCATTAAAATAACGAAAAGTCAGTCTTTCAGCTATTCGGCTCGGAGATACAACCGAAGCCAAGCAACCAAATGCCATCGTATCGGAGCGGCAGTGGCAGTGGCGACAGCGGCCAGCTTGGCCCCTGGTCACAACAAGATCGTAAAATGATCCCTTAAGTGGATCAGTTGTGGTGCAAAGGCTGAATCGCCGCTTTCGTGTGGCTGCATCAATTCAGAAGTCAAAAGCAGATTTGCAATAACAATGAATGACTTTCGATACCTGGCATTGGACGGACGAATTATTGAAGTATTAAGAATTAACGCCAAAGCAAAGAAGGATTTTTTAATCTGAAGCGATGATGAAGTTTTATCACAGATGCTTTTATAACTAAAATTAATATTTTTTAGTTAGAGATTAGACTTAATTGTGGCAAAAATCGCAGAATGAAATAATATACAATTTGTTTCTATCGAGGGATTGTGGATAATTTAAAATCGAAATGCAACTATCTACACCAAGTTCAGTTTTGTGGAGGTTGAATTCCAGAAAAGGATTTATGGATCAAGTTTAACATGAACACAATTATAAATAAAAGTAATTATTTTATGTTATATACTACTGTGTACAAAGAATACTGTATAATTTGTTTATAATTCAAAAAATCTTTATTTATTCATTCAAATCAATTTCATCGCCTTCAAAGTAGTCCCCCCGATGCGATGCACTTATGCCAACGGACTTTCCAATCTTCGAAGCATGCCAAATAGTCACCTTCCGGTATGGCCTTCAATGCGCGCGGCGATTCACGTTGAATCTCTTCAATCGATTCAAAACGGTGTCCTCGAAGTGGTCTTTTGAGTTTGGAGAATAGCCAGAAGTCACAAGGAGCTAAATCAGGCGAATACGGTGGCTGTAGAACGATATGAGTTGGCGAAATGCTCACGAAGAACCAATGCCGTGTGAGATGGTGCATTATCGTGATGCAAAAACCAAGAGTTGTCTCTCCATAAATCCGGCCTCTTTTTGCGAATACTTAACTTCACGCAAACGACGCATAACGCTCAAGTAATATTCCTTATTGACAGTTTGGCCCGGCGGAAGGAACTCATAATGCACAACACCACGATAATCGAAGAAATCGAATTCCGGGTATTCTTTGTACACAGTAGTACATAGTCGGACTCGATAGTCCAGCGGGTAGCGCGCTGGCTTCTCATACCAAAGGCCCCAGGTTCGATTCCTGGCTCGGACTGGTGAAAAACTCGTCTACTTCTATCGCTGTCCACATGAAGCAGATGAGAATTGCAAGAATCGCACAAGTGCGCTCTTGGCAGGCAATGGCAAAACCTCCAAGTGTGCAAGGAAAAACTGCCAATCGACGTTCGGATTCGGCGTTAAACTGTAGGTCCCCCCTCCCTTTCACCATCCGCTTGAAATGTGTGCTGTAACATACGTTGGAAAGACAGTGTTGCGTACGCATTTCAAAAACGGGTGAAATATGAGATATTATTCTCATTTTCCTTCCCTATCCCCCATGGGTATAGTACAATGGTCTGAAATGGACTGAGTGCTATGGAAGGCATGTAGCCTTCCTGCGAACCCTCACATCCATCCATCCATCCAATTATTTTATAGATCAGATGACGTTAGGTTTGCGTAGCAACCCTGGCTGGCGAAGTAGGTCATGGGTTGATCCCATTGGGTCTCAGGAGAACCCAAATGGGTTTCCTTTTATGGGTCGTTAAAGTACTAATCGGTGAGTGCATTGTAATCAGTATAGATTAAATTAAGTATTAATTAGCGGTCGCTGTGGCTTGGTCTTAAATTCATTAGGACGCGAACCTGAGGTCGAAGGTTCGAATCCCTACTAACCAACACAAAGTATAGAAAAAGAATTATATTTTCAGCGGAAAGTGAAAAACCGTTCAGAGTAAAACTAATTGTTTATGAAAAAGCTCCCAACCTGCCATTCGGAATTGGCGTAAAACCGGCAAATAACTTTTATTCATGAACACAAAACGTAGATAATACCAACTACGGGTCCAGTTAACTGGATAATGTTCAACTTCTTGACGGTATCTGGATGTATGTACCGCTGCAATTGATATATATAACCACTCCTGAGCCATTGTATAGTACAGTCCAACACAAAAATCAGCTGCGGCGTTTTGCTCATTATTAAGCAGCATAGGTGGCGGCTCGTGATCCACGCCTGCTGCTACATGTGGCAGTGGCGGTCGAACAAGTGAAGCGCGTATTGTAAACAAATTAGCAAAAGGCTCGCTCGCGTATTGGATGCAAAAAGCAGACGTGCAGGATGAGACCAAGCATATTAAATGCGGCAAAATGCCGTGCGGTAGTATGCAAATTTATTTCGTACGAATCAGCGATGTGAAAATAATACACAACAACTTGAATGAATGCACTTCTGGGCGGTGGTGGCCGATGCTCGGGTGATGGGTGAAGTTGCGATTGTGCGCACATTGAAAGCGAACATGTTTTTATACTTTAGCACTAGCAGAAGGATGCGAACTGCAGAAGCCGGTAACAATCCCAGCCGCACCACAACGTCTACAAGACAGGCTTGCGATAGGCCGACGAGACGTGGCGGAGGAGGGTTCCGAAGAGCGTGCATGTAGGTTCAAGAAGTGACACGCCGCCAGCTTAAAAGCACGCGTTTTCCTCGCTTATTAGCTACGTAGCGGCTTATGGGACGTTCATACAGGCACATACATACATACATACATATATGTACAGGCCGATCCAGGCGGCGTGCAGCGCTGAGTTGCCGAGGTGCAATTTTAATAAGCAAACAGCATTGCTTCCTTGAAATTGCTAACAACTGTTGTTTTGGGTGTTGTTGGTTGGCTGCCAAGGCTGCTGCAGCCGTCGTTATTGTTGCTACTGTAGCTGTTGCAATGGTTGTTGTTGCCACTTTAATTCACAAGATGGATGAGGCACGCATCCTCACGCGGCGAGCGTGCCTTATACCAATCATGTTGTTACCGCTGTCTCATTGCAGCAGTTGTGCCGGCTGGGGGTATTGTTGTTTCATAGTATGTCGTAGCCATTTGCGGCAATGTTGTCTGTTGGTGGTGCTGCTGGCACGTTGCCGATGCTCAATTCGGTAGCTGTGTGCATTATTCTTGAAAGCGCTACTACTATTTTTTATTATTATTAATGTTGTTACTTTTACAGTGGTTGCTGTTGCGGTGGCACACATTGCACATGATTCGCTTTTCATATGGCAGCTGGCAGCCGGCTTCTCAGATACCATTTTGACACATTGATGTACGGCATTCGGTTAAAGTATTGCAAAAATGGCTTGGTTCTTTTTCTCGCCGCCCGGCCATGAACTTTGATACTGTTGAAAAAGTTTAGTAGTTAGTGTACTCAGAATGAATGTTGAATGCTTCCCATTTCCAAAATTTGTACAAGAGTTGTAGTGCTGCAGACGAATGGCTTAACGATAAAGTGAAATTACCAATGTTGGCTCAAAGTTAGTCTGATTAACAATTACAAATTAATGATGACCAGAAAGTTTCACTTAGTTGGAGTATATTTATGAGTTTGGCTTAAATCTATAGTTTTTAAATGATTTAAATAGTTTAGAAATAAGTTCAGATTGTAACAGATGTAGATTTGTAAACATTTTCTAGATTGTGACACCAGTGTCAAATTCTATTTAAATCTTCGGAGGCACAGGCGACTTGACAATACGAGGCGTTATTATTTTATTTCAAAAATTGCGTTATTAAGGAATGGCAGCATTTTATTCTAATTAAAATAGTCAAAAGGATAGTTCTACTTTATATTCTCAATCAACTGTTTTGAGACAGTAGAAATAGGAAATCCATTAGCAAGTTTAAATTAAGTAAACTAAACTGTTCGATATTGGTCTACATATGCATAATTGTATGTCCTGACTGACTGATTGACAAACTGACTGATTCATCATCACTCAGCCCAAGCCGCTAAAGTTACAAACATAAAATTTGGACCGTAAGTACATTTAAAACAAAATGAACCTCCGTTAAGTTGGGATTTTTTGAAATTCGGTGTCTAAAAAGGCAAAAAATGGGTTAATTGATTGGGTTGCTCAATTCATGGGTTAATTAATTAATGGTCTATTGATTTCAATTTGGTGAAAATATCAACCAAAAATCGACTTATATTTTAAAATGTTTCGCAAATCAAAATTTAACGGGGTCAACAATGGCTTAAGGTTTGTATACAGGAAGACTACGAAAAAAATATGAACTAATTAGCCAATTATCTTCAAAATTGCTTAAAACACTTGAAATATTTGAATAAAACAATTGCAATTTCTGTTATATTATAAGCTTTTCAAAATAATTTTCTAATAATTAATAATAATAATTGACTGGCACGACAGCCCGCTTACGCGAGACTAAGGCCTAGCTTCCCGCAACTACCCGTGTTGTGCGTGTGAATTTGTACGCGGGTTGAAGGGACCTACAGTTTTTATGCCGGTTCCGAACGGCAGGTTGGGAGCTTTATCATAGGCAATTTTTACTCTCAGAGGTTTGCCATTTCCAGCTGAGAGGACAGCCACCGAAAGAGAAAACGAATTTTCCCGTTATTTTTTTTTTAGGTGTTATTACGGGCAGTATTTGAACCTGCGGTTTGCTGCCTTCGACTCGCGGTCCAACGCACTAACCAACTGAGCCACGGCGGCTGCCATAATAATTAAAATAAAATAATGCCAAATAATTTTCTACCTTCTTTAAATTTGCAAACATTTACTTTACAAACTGTATGTTTTTCACTTTTTTTAAAATAGGATGGGTTGAGAGTTTGTATGGGGAAAAATTATGTAATAGATTGAAGGTGATTGAAGTGAAAGCGAAAGTGAAAGCACTTCAAATAAGAAATAGTATTTTGTTCATAAAAATCTCACAGCGTAAACAAAGGGTTAAGAAAAACATGATTTATTTGGCTCATTGACTTCAAACTTGCGTACAGAGCCGCTAGGATCTGCTAGTTTCTAATATATTGATGGAAAGATACTATTACAACGGTATTTTGCCGCTATGTAAAAATATTTTTTCAAAGTAAAAATGCAATGCGTACGCTGACATACAGCTTTCTGCCATACAAAGTCATGAACAAATCTACAGTAAGTAGTAAATTGTATGTTTTTCACGATAGAATGGCTATGATATGAACTCTGAAATGCTTAGAGACTGCCATCAAATTAAACCCCGATATAAGTTTTTGAAACTAGAACTAAATCCAAAGTCGTTTTGCTACTATATAATAAACAGAATCTGTCAAAATGCACACACATCAAATCAACGCATTGCTGTCAATTTCATTGGATTTATCTAAATTCAAAATTTCACTATGGAAATTTTGGTTTCACTACGATTTTTGGCTTCTATCACTACGAATTTGGACTTGCCAAGTTCGAACCCTGATTGGAATACAGAAATAGTGCGAAAATATTTCATTTTATTTTATGTTTCTCACCAAGACTATAAAAACATCAGGAAGAAAGAGAAAATATGAGAGAGGGTGATGATTTCAATTAATAATAGAACCTAGCAATATCGGTTGCGGTTTCTGACCGACAAAATCGTACCGGTGTGCGGGCTAATCCGATTTTGGAATTCAAAATGGTGTCGTTCCGAAATTGCAACGAAATCGGTGTGAAAAAATCGCTTGCGTAGGCGTTAGGCTTATAGGCGAAAATTCCACAACCATCGCTGTGGTTTGTACCCGGTTGAAATTGATGGATGGGTTTTTATAGGCAATTATTTTTACTCCCCCTAAACTGGGGGCAGCAGAAAGAAAATTTTGTATTTCTATATATTGGTGTTGAATACTGCGGACTATCACGTTGGTACTACTGTGTCCAAAAAATAAGGTGACATTTGAATTTAAACTGCGCGCGTCGAAGTATTTGGAGAATTATTTTTTTTTTAGTCAACAAGGAATATTATTTGAACGTTATGCGTCGTTTGCGTAACGCATAACGGAAAATCCGTTGGCATAAGTGCATTGCATCGGGAGGGGATTACTTTGAAGGGGATGAAATTGATTTGGAAGAATAAATAAAGAATTTTCAAAATAAATACAATGTCACCTTATTTTTTAGACACAGTAGTATTTCGTGGACGGTATTTCATAGACGTTGGACGAGGAGCGTGACGTTGTATTTGAGTATAACTTTGGAAGTACTATATAAGTCGCCCATCAATGACACTCGATATGAACCAAGCGGGCCTAGTACCGCCATGCCATCAAATTGTTAGTATGAAATAAATTCAGAATTAAATAACACAGCATTAAATTTCGGCATATTCGTTGGACGAGGGCGTGACACTTGTCAAACAACCAGAGTAATAGAGTAACAGCGCATACGCATCGAAACAGGGGTCTTGGTAAAAGCTTTCAATATAAATAATATTATCCAATATGAGATACGACGAAGCAACGCACACCGGGTATACGCTAGTAGCGTATAAATAGTATTTCCCATGTGCCAATCTACCGTCTCTCTCAAACCATCTGGGCAAAAGCGATTTTAATTGACTGCCTATATCTATTTGTATGCTAATTTTACAGAGCGCTTACATCTTAAATCAAATAGAGAGCAGCTATGGTTTCCATACACCAGTTAATTCAATCCCCACAATTTGCCGACCTATGTCGGCACAAAATTCCACCTTACTGGCTCACAATCGGTGAAGGATAATACAATTTGTAAAAAGTGAAGCAGAAAAGAATATAAAATTCGTCGTTCATTGGAAATTTCGCTTTGGTTTTGGGTGAACTCACCTGCCAATCTGTCTTTGACGGCTTGATGCGCCAGTGCAGCGTGATGTAGTGGCGGCAGTGCCCACGTCAGCGGTGTCCGTTGCGGTGGAACTCGTAGAACGTGGCCGGCAGCAGCGGCCGCCGCCGCCGTGGGATACAAGTGAGGGTAGGTGTAGAGTGCGGTGGCGCTGCCGTACGTCGATGTCGCTATGCTGGTGGCCAATTTATAGGCGGCGAGATCATGTTCATTTTGAATATCCTTATCGAGGTTTTTGTTATTGTTCTCGAAGGGCTTGGACAGCAGGCGCGATATACTAAAGGTTAAATTTTCGCTGGATGAGGAGCGCGTTTGTTCCGATTGTAATGATTCGCTGCAAAAGTGCAACGCAAAATTGTTATAGCTACAATTGCAAAAGTGCGGCATGCAATTTTTTTATAAAAGAGATGCTTAATAGAGTTTGGTGTGAACTATCACTTCAGTTGCCAGTAGTTTCAAACAACAATCAATTCTAATTATTACGTAATTAATAATGAGACGATACTATTTCCCCAATATAATCAAATTTTCAATACACCACAAATCAAGGACTTATTTGTAGTAGGTCTGGTTTTTACGAGCGGATGTCGCTGCTTGATGGAGCGCTTAATTTATTTAGTCATTTCTTCTACTGACTTCTTTGGCAGACGAAAGAAGATAAATATTCGAAACCGAAGCAAAGAATTTGCACTGACACGCGTTTTCATGTTTTGCAATAGGATTTCGTGAGCCATTTGCCAAACCGTGTGAGACATGCAAATCTTTCGTTTTTTGTTTGTGATTTGCTTTTCGCCACTCGTTCGCCTTATCAGCGAGCCAAGTCGTGCATTGCGTGGGCCCACTTTACTGCGCACAACTGGCCGCGGCTCGTGTAGCGGAGCTGCGTTTTATGTGCAGCTGTTTTAAAAGTGTTAATTAATAAAAATAAATAAATAAATTTAAATCCTTGCCCGTTTTGCGTTTTTCGCTCCGCCACAAGCATTTATGCCTTACTTTCGGTTGATTCTCATGTTTGGCTTTTTTATCTGTGACACTTTGTAAAACTCATTAATTTGAAGTCGAAATCGAAACTTATGTCATTTGTTGATCGGGTTCTGCTTGCTGTGGTTGTAGTTGGTGTTGGTTGTTTGCATTTATTGTGGCATGCTTGGAAGGTGGGCATGAGGAGAAGAAACAGAAAATCAGGTGTCTGCTCAGACGGAAAGGAGAAGGCAGCAATTTAATAATGTCATTTTGTCATTTAAAGTAGTCACGATCGTTTTGAATTGATGTTTTTGACAGCGATTTGTTGCTTTTGAATTCCATGATAAAAATGTGGATATTTGGAGTGACAGTCTATAAAGGAGGGCTTTTAATATAACTCTGCGAGGCCGACCAGGCAAAAAATAATATGATTAAATGATCGATGTGATGATCGATGAACAGTTTAGAGTCTATTTGGACGCATCCAAGAATAAAATAAATTGTCTGTATAACATTTCCGCTTGCCGATAAAGCATCGGTAGATTTTTTCTGAACTCCATAGAGTTGGTAAAATTATTATTAAAGGCATATTATTAGTTGTTAACTAAGGAAAATTAAGCATTTTAGAAATTTAAATCTTTTTTGTATTTGTGTAAAATCACGGTTTCTTTGACTAACATAAATTGCAAATTCATTTGTTATGCCATTTGAACTTATTTATCTTTGCATTTGTGAGCAAAAAGAACTTAACATTTGGCTGGTTTAGATGGTCACAGCTAAATTGCGACACTGTTGGACCGATTGAAGAATATTGGTCCATAGTGAAGGGAATTTTGAAAAAGACCGACAGAAGCGTAGAAAATATTCAGGACTATATTTCAAGGTGGGCGTGGGCCTCACGCAATGTTGGTGAAACCCTCGTGCAAACGCCAATGGCGCGTGTGCGGCGCAAAGTTCATAAAAAGCCCAATAATTAATTTTATAACTCCTCCATCACAATGATGGTTAAGAGAGTTAAAACACATCAAAACTTCTTTTCCAAAATGCATGCTCTTCTTGAAGTAAATATTTGTATGTGTTGCATTTTTGGTGTGACCAGACTTTATTTGAAACAAAAATCAATTATTTATGCATGCCTGCCCACATTTGCTCTTGAAAACCATCAATTAATTTAGAAAAGTTGCCCAAAATAGTTGTATGAAGGTAAGTCACGAACAATATAAGTTTTCGGGGACTATTGGTTGAATGTAAGTTTATGAATATGACATTGCAAATTCGTTATCCTTTCTAGAGACTACCGAGATACTTTGGGTAATTACTGTCCCAAGTGAATACTAACCTCCATATCTACATATGTATATCCTCTTCCCTCATAACAGATTCAAATGCATTAGTTGGCATTTATATTTTTCACATTGCTTTAAAATGCAATATCTGCCTCGCTTCAACTTTACTTCTATCTGCTTGAATCCCTATTAACCTCCGATTACTCGTGCTCCTGTTTTTGGACGTCGTCAATAGCGGGGTGTTTCAGACACCCCACTTTAATTTTAATTAAAACAACTTCTTTTTTTTTTTAGATACTCTTTGTTTACAAATACTCCGAAACATAAAAACTTGTTTAACAAAACTAAGCTTTTTTTCCGTGAGTATTTTCAGTTATTTGAACTGGCGCGTTCCAAATTTAACTAGGAAATGAAATACTGCAGGAAATTCAAGTCGTTTAAGTCGATTGATTGCGGATTAGCACTTCTATTTACTAATTTCACACGTTCCCACACACCACTTCCACCCCAGCTTGTTGGCCTGCTTCATGTTTTCTTTCATTTCTTCGTGGAGGCGATTATCATCTTCTTCCGTAGACGCTTTATCATATCTTTCTTCATACAGACTTTCTTTAAAGTTGATTCTAAATTCGTTGTGTTGTTTACGTTTTCATTTCTACCAACAGGGCCGGCGCACATACATAGAGCGCCTTCCCGCAACATTTTCTTAAGTTGCGTTACTCCATTCCTTTCATATAAGGTTCATTAAATAAAAACAAATTAAAGAAATAATATCTCCTACTTTAAATGTTTTCCGTTTGGAAAGTAAGAATAATTAATAGAAAAAAATATAAATTTTATTTAAAATAAGAATAGTAAACATATATTTTTAAACAAGCAAATCTTAATTGAAACTTTTGTAAAATGTTTGTTCGTAATAACTCTGTTGAATCCCGAGTGCAAAATATATTAATTTTCGTACCGACTCATTCTAAAGTTATTCTGGATAGACATTAATGAGTCAATTGTCCTTTTAATCCCGTTTGTCCTGATATGTTTTGTCTATGGCGCGAGCGTTTTCCTTTTTGCGCATACATAGTGCATACGAAAATAAACTAATTTTCGTAACACAGTGCACAGTATTACAAAAAGCGCCCCTCCGCGTTCAACAGCACACTGGTGGTCCAAGCCATGCGCCTTCGATACGCCGGCCCTGTCTACAGTGTCTAACTAATTTGTGAAGGAATTTTGAAATTGTTCGAATTAGATAGTGTTGATATTTTGATTTTCCGTTACATCCAGTGGCGCACACAGGGAGGTTTTGGGGGTTTAAATCTCCCGAAATATTTTTAAGTTAGTACAGAAATTTAATTTAAAACCGTCGCATATATGTTCAATCATCAATAACACTACTCGACACAAAAAATGAACCTAAAAAAGTGTTTCTTAGATTAACTTTAGGCCGCTGAACACGAAACTGAAGTTTTTACCCTGTTGTTTCAGTTATGAGCACATATCTTGTAAACGAACCATCCGACTAACACAAGATGTCCGTCGATCAGAAGATGATACCTTAGCTTTTCCAGAGATATACAGATTGTCCAAATCAGATGAGATTTGGAGAAATTACTGACGATGAAAGTTGTAAAAAGTGAACTTTCGACCATTTTCAAAAATCATAAATTTTTGAATGTTTTTTTATAGATAAAATAAAATATTTTCTTTGGTTTTAAAACCTAAGATGAAAAATATATTATTTGTGCAGATATTAAGCCTACCATCAATGGAATCGAAAGAAAAATGACAAAGTTATGATGCACTGAGTGAAAACACCAACTTTACATTTATTACACCGTGCCCATCCAAATGTTGATATATGCGTGAAATTAGAGGTAATTTACCTGGCATAGTCAGTTTTTCATTTTCTTTCCCAAAGTCCTTTTTAAATTACTTTAAATCTTTAAGGACATACACATTTCAAATATTTTTTTTTTTTTTAATATTTGCGGTTGTGCAATAATGAAGATATGGGTATAAAATAAAAGAGAAAAACTGTCTCCTTTAAATAAATTTTCTATTTTGAGCTTTCAGGACCAAAATATGTCAGGTAGGGGAAACATACATGTTTTGGATCTCAGTCTGTAGATTACATCTAAATTTTATTCTATTTCAAAGTTCTCAATAAAGTTACACGAACCCCCCCGAAATAAAATCCTGCGTGCGCCACTGGTTACATCGATATGCTTTTAAGGTGTTTTAATTTGTCGTTAGAACAGCATTTATGGCAACAGCACACCCACGGAAGGACACGCAGTACAACGCTCCAACAAAACTAATAATAATAATAACATTCTTGGGAAAATGTAATGTTTTGCCATCAATTAGTAAACTAATATTTACATGTGCTTAGTATTGAAAACCACGTGAGGGCATGGCGTTTAAGAACTCTGTGGACCAGCCTGTGAGTATGAGCTTCACAACAAGTTTTCCTTGCGATCAGTGCTTTAAAATATTAAACTGCACTATTACACTAAACTAGTCGCAGTGGTAAAAGTGACTTGATAATATTTTTCTCTGTCCAATTCGAAAGGATTTCTTTCCTCGAGCCCTTTGGGCCATATTCTTTCCATTTTCCTACCTCAGTGGCGTCTCCGATTCGTCGTAACAACTGCCGCCGTCCATATCCACCTCAGAGCCGCTACCACACGACATGCGCGAATCGGAATCAACATCAACGTGTATCTCCTGTTCCTCCTCGCCATCGTCACGCTCCTCTTCCTCGTGCTCGTGCGTGCTCGACATTGTGATGAGTGGCGCCAATTTGACGTGCCAAATAGTTCAGGGATTATTTTAGAATCTTCACTTTTCGACTGCCTTACGAAAATATCAACACTTATATTTTTTGTTTTCGAAAATTCTCAATTTTTTAATGTTTGGTAGTGCATATTTTTTCACGTCCATAACGGTGACACATTTTCAATAAGATTTTCACGGTTTCCAGCAATTAGCTTGTCAAATTGAAAATAATATTCCAATCGGTCAAGAATATCAAAATTCCGACGTCAATACGCATGCATCCGAATGGAGCTGCACACCGGCTGAAATTCAAATTCGCAACGAGCCTCACAGCGGCACGCACAACACGCCGCAGGTAACTCGTCAAATTGAGCTGCTAACGCTAGCTGGTGGCCCGCTCTTTGATTACCGCGACCGCACTTGAGTAGTGGCGAATAAACAATAAAATGTTCCGCTGCTTAATTCTCCAACAGCAGCGCAATCAGACATACCAAATAACCACCACTACTACCAACACCAACACCAACACCGGCCGCGGCATTGCCACGGCACCCTCTCTGCCAGCTTCAGCGCTGGCCAGTGCCAGGCTGGTTAGACCAGTTTTACTGCTTTCTGCCTTCCTACCCCAGTTGCCGGCTACGTTGTCCTAACCTACCATAATAAAAACAACAACAACCACAACAGCTGCACGGTGCCAACAACTGGTGCGTTTGTGTGTGCGTGGGTTAAGCGCCGCCCCTAAATATTTTTCTTTTGCATTTTGGGTTTTTCATATCTGCACTTTATTTTTAGTTTGCTATAAACTGGTTCTCTGCTGGCGTGCTTTTACTTGGCAGCACTGACGGCCCTCACACAAGCACACAGTGTATTTCTCTATGGGGGGCTTTCGGTGGCAGTGGGCGGTGCCAAATGGCAGCGACAACGACGTATCTGATTGGTGCAATGCGCATGCGCTAAACTTTTTTCCTATTCATTTTATTGTAACTGTACAATGCCGCTGTTGCTATCGCTGCGCGATTCTATGCCGTCGTATTTTGACCTGTCTAAGTTTCAAGTGGGGGTTGTGCATTGCCACACAGATCAGCAGAAACAACAACAACAACAACAACCACTAGTGTTATAAAGACGACGACATTTTAAATGGAAAACGTTTTGCTTTTGTGTTGCATGTATGTATTTTGGAAATTTTTGGACGCTTTCTTTACGCGCATTTATTTGATTTCTCTCTCCATTTTTTTTGGTCTTTGATATTAACACTTAACACTTCGACGTATTTGAAATCGTTAAATTGAGACAAGCATTAATGTGGCATATTAATAGCAGAATTTATAATGGCAATAACCATAAGTATTTCAACTGGAATGGGGCGAAGCTGTTAGAAAAAGTATCACTGTCTCAATAGAAAAGGAAGCATATTGTTGTCCTAGGCGCTGAAACTACTACAGGCTCTTCCCATCTGTTTTCTTTTTCACTTATTTTTAATAACTTTATTATTGATCATAATGACTTCAATTTATTTAAGTTGTAGTTGCCGCAACCTTCTTGCCGCATTACTTCGAATATTACTTTCAACTCCGTACGTACTTATGTATCTGTATATGATTGTTGCTATCTCTGTTGACTACTGGCTGATTTTCTGCCTCGCTCTCTCTCTCTCGCTTATTTTGCTCTTCGAATAAACACGGCAATGTCTGATTCGAGTTCAATTGCTGCCAATAACTCAAACATACACTTACATACTTTGATACAAGTTTTATCAGCTCACAGTCGTTGCTATTTCCCCTCCTCCCCCCACTTACACTGCGAGCTCACTATCCAACAACACACGGTGGCCTATTACCCGTTCTGTTTCAACTAACCGACAGGCAATTTTGCGATCTTTATTAGTTAAACTGCTCGTGTAAAATGCCTTCGTTCGACATTTATTCGATATGCCAACATGGAGGTAAGGCCTCAGTTCTTTGCGCTCGCATATGTTCTTTCAATTTTTGTTTTTGTGTAGTGCTGAGTAGTGGTGCGACGGCCGCGGTGCTTGTGGGTGAGCCGTTACATTTTAATTGACAACTTTATTGCAGGTGTCGTTGAAGTACCCCATTAGCAATTGCCGATTCCCACAGCCCAGAGCTCATTCCACTCCACCCGGCTGCTGGGTGATTATTTTTTTATGGTGCCGATTGTTTATTCAACGCGGTAGCGGTAGCCGGCATCTCGCCAAACAAACATACAAGTATACATTACACTTCTCTTACATACATACATACGTATACATTCTTTCGCCTCTTCCAGCATTCGGATTCATTTTCACTATTTGTGAAAATGAATGCTGTGGCCATTCGCAAGAAAATTGTTGTTGTTTATTTGTTCACCGATAATTTGGCAAAATAGTTCTTGGGGGGAAATAGAGACATGACGAATGGTCAAGGTTATTACAGAAAGCTGATGTTTGCCTGGGAAGCGACACCTCCGTATCAATTACACTACTCGAAAAAAATGGGTTCATCGCGTGCTGCTGAACTCGAAACTGAAATTCAAAAAATGTTCTTCAAAATATAAAATTTAGTTAACCCTTTAACTGTTTATGTCGAGTATACTCGACAGAGCGAAACGAAAAATTTTCGCATAATGTCGAGTATACTCGTCGTGAAGAAAAAAAAAATCGCATTCGTATTAATATTCAACGAATCAACTGTAATTTGTTTTCTCTGAGAAAGGGCAAATAAAGATCTTATAAAAAATGTACATTTCAGAATATTCGTTAGTCTGGCAACCCTATTTATTTTAATACACAATAGCTTGTCTTAAGCTAAAATAACAAATTCTGGGGAAGTACGATTACAAAACGGGTTTTTGCTAATAAAAACGTATTTCGTATGCGTTTCTCAGTTGATTGTGCATTATAATAGTTAAAAACTATCATTGCCCTTAATTTAAATTTTTAGTTTTGTATTTTAGATTTCTTGAAATTCATTTGGGGTTTTATTGCTTTTGTTTTCATTTCTATAGGGTGGTCCACATAAAATTTTCAATTACGATTTTCAACTACGCTTTATTTCGAGAATGACCAAATGTCATTTAATTTGTGTTCGTAATTTAGTTAAAAGTTTGAAATTTACGAAATGGGATGCTATACGCTTGAACAAAATTGGGAAATGTTGAGAACTTACTTCCAAAGTGGAGAGTCGTCAACCCAAACTGTAAGAAAATCGAATAATCAGCCGAAATTCTGAAGTCAATTGGCCGCCTCGGAGCTGCGATTTAAGTCCGTTGAACTTTTTTTGTGGGGAGCTGTATAGGACAAGTCTTACGCTAACCATCCAGAAACGATTGAAGCTTTGAAACATGAAATCGAAGTTGCCATTCAGGAAATTCTACCCGGAACAATCGAAAAAGTATTTGAATATTGGGTTGACCGAATGGCGTACTGTAAGGCCAGTCATATGAACGACATCGTTTTTCATTCTTAAATAACAAAGTCCAAGCTTTGTAATGAAACAGGAATTGTCAAAAAATATTCGTTCGTTTTTTTTTATAATGGATTCAAATTGAAAATCTTAATAACGAATAAATTTATATATTTTCTAAAAAACCAACACGCAACGTTTGATTTTTAGTCATAATTGCATACATTTACGGGCAGAAAAATTTTACTCTGCTTATGTCGAGTATACTCGTCTTCGCTGGAAAATAATTAAGCAGGCACAAAAAGTTTTTCGAAACAAAATTAAACAGTTAAAGGGTTAAGAGGAGACAATTTTCCTCTTTCATTTGATACCCATTTCTTCATCATTGCACAATCGCAAATATTTTAAAAAATATTTGAAATGTGTATGTCCTTAAAATTTTAAAGTCCTTTAAAAAGGTTTTTGGGTCAGAAAATGAAAAACTGACTATGCCAGGATATTATAAATTACCTCTAGTTTTACGTCTATATCAACATTTAGATGGGTCTCGGAAAAATTAAAAAATTTGTTCGCACGGTGTAATAAATGAAAAGTTGGTGTTTTCACTCCGTGCATCATAACTTTGTCATTTTTCTTTCAATTCTATTGATGTTAGGCTTAATATTTGCTCAAATAATATATCTTTCATCTTAGATTTTAAAACCAGAGGAGATAATTTATTTTAACTATAAAAAACGATTCGAAAATGTATACTTTTTGAAAATGGTCAAAAAATTCAATTTTTTCAACTTTCATCGTCAGTAACTTCCCCAAATCTCATCTGATTTGGACAATCGATATATCGTTGGAAAGGTTAGTTAATTGCCTTCTGAACGACGGCTTGTGGTTGTCGGATGGTTGGTTTACGAGATTTGTGCTCATAACTAAAATAAGAGCGGAAAAACGTGTTTTTCGAAGATTTTTCGAAAACGCTTCTTAAGAAAATTTTTGGATTTTCAGTTTCGCGTTCAGCAGCCGAAGATTATTCTAAAAAATACTTTTGTTTTTAGGAGCATTTTTCGTGTCGAGTAGTGTTATTGAACACTTTTTCCCACCAAAATGTTTTTTAGGTACAATTTGATAATTTTGCAATCGGTTATTTTGACAGCTATGATGTCAGCCTGGAAATAAAGCGAAGGATTACTCTTGCCAACGGGTGCTGCTACGGTCTCGGTAGGCAGCTGAGTAGCAGAGACCTCTCTCGACCGACAAAACGTGCACTCTACAGGACGCTCATTGATGGCGCGGTGCTGTGAAAAATCTTCGAAGAGGGAGACCGTGTTTTCGTTGGAAGGATCAAGTTTTGGGGCACGCCGTAACAGGTTGTTATGGCCAGTTAAATACGTTTTTGAGTCAATTTGTAAGCGGACAGTAGACAAAGATCTCAGAATTAATCCTTTTATTTTTTATAACTCTTCGCGTGACTAAATTAATAAATTTGTAACAAGTACATAAAGAACACAAATCTTGATCGTAATCAATAGCAAAGTGATAATGCGTTATGAGCGTTTTCTAAATAATTGTGTTACTTTCTCATAACAATTTATTGCATACACATTAAAAAATTATAAATTAATGAACAAATTTATAAGTTATTTATCTGAATGAAATTAACATTTATTTGTTGAATTCGTACAACTTTGTTGAATTACAAATTGTTATTTCTCTGCTACCCATGCAGAACTAGACATAGAACTAGAACTAGAGTCCAGAACTAGACATAGATTCGGATGGCAGAGTAGCTCATCCTAACTATGCGCAAACTATCTTAAACATGTACAGGATTTTAGTATTTTTTAGTCCTAGAAGGGGTGTGACACTAAAGTCTCAAATATTTTAAAGTAGAGTTTATTATTTTGACGTGAGAACGGCTCGGCTCATGCAAGTATACCTACGTACAGTAGTAAATAATAAGTTTGAGGCGGCCATTTAAACCACATATTTGTATGCTGCAGTCAAATAAAAATCCACTATGTCTACTTTTCTCTTTGCTAATTCGATGAAACTTTATTCAACAACACACAACATAAAACACAAATGCAATCTCGACTTTTTCGTAAATGACATTCCCATGTCTAGTGATTAGTGGACAGTGGCGTTCGTTCCAGTCGCATCGCCCACAATGCCAGGTGGAGGGAGGGGATAATAAAAACGCTTCCTCAGGCATTTCTGTGCTAAGAACATAAAAATGAAAACACAGTCATCCCGCCACCTCATTCCGCCGGCATACGCACGCACTTATTAAAATTCTGAAAAGTAATCCAATCTGCGCTGAAATGCGCACTGCCGCCGCGAAGAGATGTACACATGTGGAGGCGTCTGCCGTGTCGATTGTGGTAGCAAGCGAAATTGTTCAATTTGGGAAATTCAAGTGGAGAATGCACATTTAAGCACGCACTAATACCACAACATCAACAACCAACAAGTATAACCGCTGACAAGAGGGCACGCGACACAGCGAAAGGACTTTTTGCGTCCGTTGTTCCAGTGTGTGTGAATGTAAGTGGTTGAAACCTGAGTGGTTAATTGGATTTCATATCAACAGAAATAATAAAATAATAACAACAACGCAGCAATTGCAATGTAATTTGTAACAGCAGCAGCAGCGAACACAACAACAACTGCAGACAGCCAAATAGTAGCAGCAACAGCAACAGCAACAAAGAACGCAGTAACAATGCATGGTGAAATTTGTATTTCTTTTTCACTTTTATTTCCACTAATAACAACAGCAATGGCAATGGCAACGGCAAGAGCAGCAGGAGCAAAAAGCACAACATCAACGCGAAATTGATACTTGGTATGAATACGAAATTAGTTTCACCTTTAAGGATGGCAGAGCAGCAGGCGGCAAGCAATTGGCATACGGCATACTCCATGGAACTGCTGCATGGAACATGGAGCAATCGCAACTCAGCCCGTGTACGCGTTCGCGTGTGCACAATAATGAAAACTACAACAGCGGCAGCAGCAAGGCAAACATTCACATTGCGCTCGTCCGTCCGATTTTATTGGCAACTCATGGAATATTTAAGTGAAGATGTACTTACAAAACATTCCGGCATACATATAAGCCCCGCATTTTCTTAGACTTTTGCTGTGGCCATCCACCATTTTTGGCCCCTCTAAAATGTTGCCTGTTTTCTAAAATTGCCTCCTTCTTTTGCTTTAGCTTTTTGTTCGCCTTATTTCACCACATTTCATATGCATTTTTATTTGTGTCACATGACCATAAGCGTAAATGTTACTTAAAAGAAGCCAATGGCAACCCTGTTATTGAGAGCGCTTGCATTAGCTTACAGCACACGATCGTCGGAGCAATTCCAATTCCAAAGTGGTCAATTTCGGTTAAGATATGGCCATTCGATTAAGAGTATACCCGGGCAGTGTGCGTGGACACAAACTCTTTTAATAAAATTAGAGTACAGTGTCCCGAAAACAATTGGAAGAACGAAATCGCAGAAATCATTTCACTTCACTCTGCTCCACCTGCGAAGCTCGTGCTGCAGAATGGCAAGTGTAATTACGTGAATAAATGTGGCAAACAAGATGTGAATTTTAACGCCTCTTAACGACGCTTTTGTGGACCCCACCCAGCTACGCCTCTTAATGTGTTTCCAATTTCTTTGGAAATAAATTACCCGCATTAATTATGTAGGCCTACACCGTTCTCGTGTGTTTCGTTGGCAGGTGCATGCATAGAGGGTGGTATCGGGAGCAAACTATGACAAAGCACACAGTGAATTTGAACGACTAAGATTTTTGGATATCCTTTTGGCTTACGAATGTAATGTGCGACTGAACAAAATTTGACAAGAAAAGTTGTAGCATAGACAAGCTACCTTATAGGTAAATAGATAGATAGATAGATAGATAGATAGATAGATAGATAGATAGATAGATAGATAGATAGATAGATAGATAGATAGATAGATAGATAGATAGATAGATAGATAGATAGATAGATAGATAGATAGATAGATAGATAGATAGATAGATAGATAGATAGATAGATAGATAGATAGATAGATAGATAGATAGATAGATAGATAGATAGATAGATAGATAGATAGATAGATAGATAGATAGATAGATAGATAGATAGATAGATAGATAGATAGATAGATAGATAGATAGATAGATAGATAGATAGATAGATAGATAGATAGATAGATAGATAGATAGATAGATAGATAGATAGATAGATAGATAGATAGATAGATAGATAGATAGATAGATAGATAGATAGATAGATAGATAGATAGATAGATAGATAGATAGATAGATAGATAGATAGATAGATAGATAGATACACTTTAGCTAATTCGTCAAGAAATTCAATGTCAGAGTTCCTAAAGAAATCGTAGCCACCCTATCTACGCCTATCGCTTTTCCTTTCTAAGTTTTTTGCAGCGTTCGGAAATCTTCTTGGGATGAATTTGACGTATCAAGACTATCGTCAGTTAGTTAAAATAATGCGTAATGCTTATGAGGTGCAGACAAGAGAGGGTTTAAAAGTTCCTCAAAATAGAGAGAAATGGAGAGATTTCTGACCCAGTACTTGTGCCAGGCCCCCGGAGATCCTGGACTAACTTCTACCAATCCGCACAATTTTTTGCTTCGGTTTTTCTTCGATCTATATCCTCATAATATTATTATTTTTAACATATGTCGTTAACTGACGTTCTGTTACTTACATTATCTATTTTTGCATTGTAAACTCCATACCGGGGTCCAGCGGACCTAACATTATCAACTGGATGCTGTACTCATTCGCATTGACATGTATACTTTTGAAGTTGTCAAGGAATTCTTATACCTAAACAGCAGCACTGATGTCAGCCTGGAGATAAAGTGAAGGATTACTCTTGCCAATAGGTGCTACTATGGTCTCGGTAAGCAACTGAGTAGCAGAGACCTCTCTCGACCGACTTGCACTCTATAGGACGTTTATTCTGTCCGTGCTCCTCTATGGCGCAGAAGCACTGTCCCGTAACGACACATCGGCCCTTGGAGTGTTCGAGAGGAAGGTACTTCGCAAAATTGTTGGCCCTGTTCGTATTTGCGACGACTATCGTATACGAAACAACAACGAGCTATATGAGCTGTATAGACATGGACGTAGCACAACGAATTAATATTCAGCGGCTACGCTGGCTTGGCCATGTCTGCCGTATGGACGATGAAGCTCCAGCGAAAAAGGTGTTCGATGCGGTAGTCAGAGGTTGACGGCGAAGCGGGAGGCCGTGTCTCCGGTGGAGAGTGCTTTTGCGGCAGGCCGTAACCCAGTAACGGGTTGTTATGGCCATTTAAGTACGTAAGTAAGTAAGTAGTTTTCATTCGCTAAGTTACATGTATTGAAATTACATATGAAATACGAGATAATGGAGTGAATCCGTTGTAAAGTTTTGTTAAGGTCCAGGGGACTCCAGTGTTTGGACGGAGGGTTATTTATTACATCTACTCAAGCTGCGGTCGATCAGACTTTATAATGCACGATTCAATAAATCGTTTCCAAACTTTAAACCTTTTTCAATTTACTTTAACCGCCACACTACTGCAGCGAACTTATAATAAAAAGACTACAATGTAAAATCTCACTTCCACTCCTTTTCTTTTCCTTGCATTGTGCTTGAACGGCCATTTTGAAATATTCAGCACTTTACGGATTGGATTTTGTGGAAGCGAACATAGCAATTGCTGCAGTTGTAATTGCGGAGCTCACCCACAAGGGAGAGGAGAATGCGGTAAATAGCAACGCCAACGCCAACGCCAACCGACACGGCCAAGCACATTGCCCCAAGAGTAGTTGAACAAGTTTTTATGTCAAGTTGTCGCTTCAGTTCTCATCTCCGCACACGTCGGCTGCATACAGCAGGCTACAGACTGCATCGCCTCACAAAATCCAACGCCAAACACTGCAGGCGCGTTGGAGTCGAATCTGCTCCGCTGGTTGCTGCTGCTGTAATGTTGCCACCCATCACTCCAGCCTTGCAGTATAAGCAGATAAATGAAAAAATCCAACAGAAGATTTCACAAAAATGTGGCAACTCCCTGCAGAATGACCGCTGCAAATTGGGTGTGCAGTCGGTTACTTAGGGTAATGAGAAATCTACTAAAGCGCACATAGGCGCAATCCGTATGGTTTTTTTAGGTTTGGCACTAAACTGCATGGTCCCATATTTGAAATTAATGATGCTGTGTTTTCACGCCACAATAAGCGTCATGTTTTTTAATTTACTCTTGCCAGAATTGCATTGCAGATGAGCAATGTTCATGGCGTCGTAAGATGTTCTTTTCTGGCTTGCCACCAACGCCCCACTCTCGGTTCTCGCTGGTCTAAGGAGCCATTGTTATTTTTAATATTATTTTCTCATACTTTTAATTGTTTTGGGAGACTTGAAATGAAAAAGAAAAATGATTGCGGATAAATTCAGTTTTATTTTATTCAAACAGATATGAAAAATTGTATAGAGCTGCAAAATTTCTGTGGGATTTTCAAAGAACGATTGAAAAATGATGTGAGAAATTCTTTCAACATTGTAAAGACTGTAAATGTTTAAATACTGCTGGCAAAAATACTTGCAAATTGTACCAACCAGAGCACAACAATAAAAAGATGAAACAGAGTCCAAAGGTTTGCATGTCTTAGCATTACGGGAGCTATGAAAACAACCCCAACTGCCGGCATGGACGCCTTACTTGACCTAACACCGCTCCATATAGCCATCCAAGAGGAAGCAATCTCAAGTGCACTCGCGCTATATAGGCATAACCTACTTAAACAGGGTAACCTTACGGGGCACTTGGCAATTTTAAAACAAATAGAGGATACCCTCCACAAATCCTCTTACCTTGACTTCATGAAACCTCATCTCAGCCCAACAAGGAAATATAATTGACTTTCCGACTAGGGAACAGTGGGACAACAACCCGAAATGGCTAAAAGAGGACTCTCAGAAATGGTACATCGATGGCTCTAAAACACCTTGCGGTGTAGGAGCTGGAGTTGTGGGCCCTGGGGTCAACTTAGCCCTTCCGATGAGCTACAACACCTCAATATTTCAAGCTAAACTCAATGCAATATATGAGGCAGTTCGAACAATTGCTAAAACGCACCCTCAAGGAACAAAGCTCACTATACTTTCGGATAGCCTGTCAGTTCTAAAAGCCCTTGACAGCTACTCCTACACATCAAAAATCCTGCTTGAATGCCACAAGGAACTCAACGCCCTAGGGACCCAGAACAGGGTTGTACTTGTCTGGGCATGAGGGCCATGACGGCAACGAAAGAGCAGATACACAAGCAAAAAATGGTGCAGAAAGCCCATTCGTAGGGCCGGGCCCGATGTTTGGATTCGGTAAAACCGACCTAAAACAGGACATCCACAAGTGGATGCAGAAACAAAAACAAAAATACTGGAATAATATTGAGGGACTACGACACTCGAAAAGATTCCTAAACTTTAATACAAAACGAGCCAAATCTGCTACACTTCTTAGCAGAAGACAACTCAAAATCCTATGTGGCGCCCTAACCGGCCACTATTCTTGTAACTACCATCTCCATAAGCTAGGCTTAGTCATCGACAAAACATGCAGATACTGCAATGAGGTCGATGAAACAATGGAACACGTCATCATAAACTGCCCAGCCCTGGCACACAGACGTGCAAAGTTTCTAGGGAAACATATTCTCGGTGATGAGGACCTGATGCAAATATCGCAGAGAGGTCTGATTCAATACCTGAGCACATAAAACACCAGATGATTCAAGGGGCACAATAAACCTACTAGGTTGCAGTGCGCAAGGGCATTGTCCCTACCCATTATCATTAGATTACATTACATTACAAATTGTACCTTGTTTGGCGTATAAATTTGTTCTTTCAACATCATAAATGATGTCATTGACGTCAAGAATTTGATTTGAATTCGGAAACCCATACATATATTGTAATTCAAATTAAACAGTTAATGCTGAGCAGGATTTCTCAGTTTTTGTCCGTTATTCATTGTCGCTAAGTAATTTTATACCACAAAAGCAAAATTTCTCTTGATAATCCTAAAGAAACTGCTCGCCGTTTTGCTGCTTCATCACCAATTTTGAATAAAAGCATCCGACAAATTAATATTTCCGTCGCCACTCATTTAAGTGAACATTCAAAATTCTTCCTTTAAATTGTTGCCTCTTTGTTTATTTAAGCATGTTAATGAAATGTTTTTTAAAAGGTATCTCACTTTAATTAGCATTTTAAATACAAATTAACACACACACTCCACATTAAACAACAGCATACAAAAACAAAACATTTACCGATATTAAAAAAAGCTTTTAAAAATCGAAAATATCGTCAAGACCGATTTCAGTTTTATGAGCCACGACCAACGGGTATTTACAGCACCGTACTGTACGGTACGGTACATATTTTCGAACAATTTCAACAAAAAAGACGCTAATTGATTAAAACGCAGCCATAAAAATGTTTCATACCGTTCATATCCGTGCCATAAAAGCGACAAAACCTCAAGTGGAACATTTTAACCGAAAAGATGGAGAAGGGTTCAGGATGACAAGTGTCGCAACCTAGAGCGGAGCGAAACGGTTAAAGAGCTCTTAAGCAGTTGAAGTATTCAAAACTGATAAGCAGATTGACCAGCGACAGTGAGTCACCAAAGTGCTCGGCTTCGCTGCGGCGACGCCACGCCAGTTGAGGTCAAAGTGAGCGGTGTCAATTGCCTACGGTCGACTGTATGGACCGAACGGAACTACGATATCCAGGCACGCTTCGGGCAGGTAAGCTAAAACGACTCTAACAATTGGATTTGTTTGGCTGAACGATTGCTACATATGAGTTTGAGTTATCACTCCAAGTGGGCATCAGTCTTGGCTCTATGCGCAAATGCCGCCACCGACGGCAAACCGTGTCTCTGATGGTTGACCACCACACACCACAAATTAAGCGATTAAGTGGCATATTTAAGATAATTAGTCTCTATATAAGCGCACATCCACAGCAATAGATAACGCGTTCAGTTCGTCCACACGTTTAATTACCCCCAGAAGGTGTCATTTTTAAGTTTCCGTCTCCTTCTATGTCTCGATCGATTTGCATTTCATGATTTGTGTTGAATGCGCTAACGCCTATGACTAATCGGCTCGTCGAATAACCAAGTCTCTTACTGCCTTGGTGTCTCGATGAATGACGAGTGTTTTAATTGTGAAACCGGTTACACATATTGCTCGATCAATTCAATTTTTTACGATCCACTTTTACGACTTTTAAATGTTTCAATTTACTTGGTTGTGCGATCAAAATGTTTGTTTTGGACAACAACAATTGCGATTGTTGTTAGTGTTGGCATGTGGTTGTTCGTTTCCATTTTGTGTTATGGCTTTGACTGCGTTTGTTTTACGATGGCTATTTATTAAAGATCTTTTAATCAATTGTTTATGAAAATACTTTACGATGCCACCATTCAAATTTGTGACTTGGAATCAGATCAATTTAATGTTTTTAAAACATTACCTAACAGTAAAAGTGAGATTTAGCGATTTTAATTGATTAGTTATGCAATGTAGATTAATCAAGGACTTCTGGTACAAAACTATGGAGTAAAGAGAAAAATTTTAAAATACGAGTATGTACCTACGTGTTCTGGTGAAAACGGTTGTTTTACGTTTTGATATTTATAAAGAACCTAATACTGTTTGCATTAGATGCGGATTGTCAACCATGTAGCTCTGGAGGTCTATTCTTCGGAAAATAAAGCTCATATTAAGTACTTAGAAATATGTTTGGCAGCTTTTGCCCTGCAAAAATTTGTGCAGACGCTTATGACTATGACTTAGCTGCTGCTGCTGAAAGTGAGTGCTGCGAGCTTGTCATCAGTCAGCCTCAAACCAACATTACACCCACACATCAGCCGTGTCAGTCTGTGTTGAGCGATGTCTAGCAACAAATTAGTTTTTTTTTTTAAGTTTTCCTTAAAAAATATAAATGAATAATGGCAGCTCAATCGCACTAATGCTGCCTACCAATTAGTTCTTGGCCAAAAGTAGAGAAACTCTCCATCTCGATGGATTACAAAATAATTGACTAGTTTATTACCACAACGCAGAGCAAACTTAATGCATTTCAAAAATATATCCCAACACTTAAACGCTACAAGGTGAAACGTTAGCGTATGGGTAAAAAATTAAATCAACATTTTGCGAGCAATTAAACCGCTCCGACTTCACAGAGCAGCGACAGATGGGGCATCATTAAGAAACTAGCCACAGTGGGCCAAGTTGGGACTTCAAATTTCAGTTTCAGAGATTTGAAAATTTTGTTTTGTTCTAAACATTTTGATCTAAGTCGCGTTCTTCGGATGACTTAAGATTTGATGAAAGAAGTCAAAGGTTTTATAACGCATTTTATAAGAAAACCCTTTAAAACATGGATTGTAATACAATAACATAAATTTGTTAACTGTTTCATTACAGTTAAAAAATCAATGGGGCATATGCCCGAAATTTGAAGGATCTTTTTACTGTCTTAGTCTCAGGGCCATAGTGAAATTAATAAAGTGAACCAAGTAGAGATGTTTCTCAAATGTCAGCACATTCTGTCATTTCATGAAAAATAATAAACAAACAAATGCCAAATCTTAACCCATAAAAATTAATATTTTTTCGAGCAGAAAAAATTTTTCTAGTCTGCTTCTGCACAGTGGCGATGCACTGAGGCGGTGCCTGTGGACGAAGGTCGACACAAACGATGCTCCGACATATGTAGCACACACCTCGGCAATTACTCCAAAGTGTACATACTGCACTTTGAAGACAGTAATTTTTTAACTGGTGACGAAAGGAAAAGATTGCATCCGAATAACAGTCTATCTAAGAAATTGTCACCCGCAGCACCCGCTAACTTGTATCCAAGTGATTGCATAAAAAAATGCAGTTTTACAATATCATTGTGTACACATAACACATATTCTTCTTATGTCCTTTCCAGGTACAATGATTTAAAATGGGTTAATGATAGGAACACCATAGTATAAAAATTCAAATAGTCTAATAAAAACTCCCGCTCAATGAAAACATATTTTTTTAAATGACGTAAATTTTGATGTCTGAGATTTGCAAAAAATGTTCTATTACAAATTTGCAACAATATTTACAGAAACCAATTACCAAATCTATCTCATTACACTTCGACTACATTTCAGAATATCGCCCACTGTGTGATAAATTGTTCCTTTTTAACTTTTATTTAGTCCGATTTTTGGCATGCGCCAGCAAAAATACCACATCAACAATAACACATACTCGTGCATACAAACATACCAACAGACGAGCTGGTCGTGGTCATTCACGCCACGCAACGCCACCTACATTTCATTCCACTCCATTTAACTGCACTCAGTTCGCTGTTGAATGTTGTCCACTAAATGGAAACTGATTGATCGCTTTGCCGTTGTGATGTGTTGTGTCTGTGGTGGTTATCGCTGCTTGGGTTGTGGTGGTTAGCGATGTGATGGCATGGTTTTGTCTTTCGTACTGCTGAAAAGACTGATTAATTGCTGCTCGCAATCAAAATCGAACTTCGAAGAAGAGGACAATTAACGCAGAAACACGTAAGTGTATTGCTTAAGCTGCGCGGTTTATGTGGATTGAAAAGCGTGAGGCGAGTGATGCCGAATGGCTGCGCCTGCGCATTGATAATTCCTTTTGTCTTCAGGAAAATTTTGCACTCGCTCGTCTGTGACCACAAACGGCAAACGGCCCCACTTTAGGGATAAGTTCGACCCATTCGCCACACGACCATAGCTCTTGACCATAAAATCAGTACCTTTATGAGTGCATATTACAAGCAACTATTCACTCTCCTCCTTTCTCCGTCTTCTGCTTCACCGTCAAATCCGAGTTTCATTGTCATTTAACGGCGCCCAAATAAAAACCTTTTAAGATAGGCCCCAACCCAGTCGCCCAGCCTGCACCAACTCATCGCGGATACTCAGCAGTCAACAGTCAGCAGTCAGCCAGCAGTACAAAGTGCTTCCAATCAAAATGTTAATGACATTCACTTCAGCAGATTATCGGCGGTTGGTGTTGGTGTCGGTACTGACGCCGGCGTTGGCGCTCGCACTGGCACTGGCACTGGCACCTCGAAAGGGGGGAGCGGCTATGACTGTGCTCCACTTCATAAATATGCACCACACGAGTGTGTTAAGACGTTTGGCGACGCTTTTTAACATGTTTGCCATTTTTCGCTCATTCACTCACTCCACCCGGACTCACCCGCCGTTCCGCGCACTCAACCACAACTGTCGACGTTGTTGTTGGCGCTTGCTGGTGTTGTCGGCTTGTCATTTCCATTACGGCTCATGTCGTTTTAGCATTTAACAAATAGTTGAGACATTTACATGGCCAGATAAGAGGGAGCAAAGCGTCGGAGCGCGCCGAACGCGTCCATTCATCCAATCTGCTGCCGGGAGAAGGGTGCTTGGCAGAGGTGGGCAGAGGTTAATGTGTTTATTTTCAATTTGCAGGGTGTTTGCACAATTATTTATGTGGCTTTTAAGTAAGGCGCCAGGAAAGAAGCGAGCGCTGGGTATCTTCGAAAAGTGGATATACAACGCTTCAATTACTTCAAGCCTTCAAGCGTTCGATATACCGAAAGATTCTGCTGACTTGTTCGATGGTATGTGTCTTCCGGCCAATTCCCTTAGCCTGCCATACTGTTCGATTTGACATTTCAAAAATATAACCTCGTGACAATTCTTTATTGAACTTCACAATTCATACCATTCACAAAACTTGAATCTCTGTGGGGCATTCTGCACGCCAAACGTTTTTACACAAAATTCTGATAGCTTGGCCATTAGACGTTTATTGCCAACAATTTGTCAGCCTACGCAAAATATCAACAGCTTCAATGACCATTTCCCCGCCTCCCCTCCTGTTGTCTACCGTCTACCGCCCACCGTCATATGGGAATGGATACGACACGAGAGTGAATGTCTTTGAAATGCCAACAAGATAATATGACAGCAGACAAGTACGAAATTACAACAACCACATCGAATCAAAGCTGTGAAAGTCGTCGTCTGTGATGATTTGTTTGCTCAATGATATAGGCGCATCGGGGTGTGGCGGGGGGAATCAAATTGTGGCGGTGCCATGTTGGTGAATGGAGACTTGCCGGTGTTATTATTGGTGAATGGATTATGGGCCGATTACGGTTATGACAAAAGCAGAGAACCGGATATGAACACTCGGCACGGCTCATTAACAATTACAATTTTTGATTTGACAAATAAGAAAAATTATTCGAGATTGCGGAGTGGTTGTTGCCTTTATGAGTGTGTGTGTATTTTTGGTTTTATTTTATAATGGAACGAAACGTCTTACACGTTTTTATGGAATAATCAATTTATTCAATTTGTCAAAATGTAGCTGGATTCATTTTTAAAACACAGCATTCAAAATGGTGCTCAGCGATTGCTCATTTGTTATCTGACTGTTGCAACTAAAATTTTCAATTTCTTCACGATGCTCCGGGTTACTCACTATAATTACGTATGGTGCTTAAGTTTGATTGTTTATAAAAATTGTGCCTCCAGCTTTGGGTTAGCCCTTTTGGGACTACTGGGATAATACGTATGCAACATAATTTTGTAGCCCCAATTTTCAATGCATGAGAACATTTCTACCAAGAATATTTTTCAAAAGTTTTCAAAATTAAACTCCGTCCCGAAAGGGTTAAGAAATAAATAAGTAGCAATTTGATTCATCTGTTACGCTTTTTACCATCACATTTCATCTGTGGCACTGGCGTAGTGCTAAATAGTCGTAAATTTTTTTAAAGTAAAAGTGATTAATTTCCAAAAATAAGCCATCACTATTAGAAATTATTTTTATATAAAAATAATAATTTTTTGGCTAGCTAACCTTCCCACAAACATCCAGTGTTGCGTGAGCAAATTTGAACACGAGGATTCAAAGGATTTACGGATTGGAGACTTTTTCGTAGGGGTAACAAATATTTTAACGAAAACATACTTTTATACAACCTCCTCAGTCTTAACGAATTTCTGGCTACGTCTTTGACTATGTATTTATGTATTACCAACAACACAAGAAAAGTCCGATTTTACGAAACCTTACTAAAAAAACGTTGCGCAATATGTTGCAAAATAAAAATTCTTTATTTGTGAAACATTTGTTTCACAAACAAACAATTTAATACCCATTATCACTGGTCGGCCTCGATAGCTCAGCGGGTAGCGCGCTGGCTTCTCATACCGAGCGCCCCGGGTTCGATTCCTGGCTTGGGCTGGAAAAAACACTCATCTACTTCTGTCGCTATCCACATGAAGGGAATGCGAATTACAAGAATCGCACAAGTGCGCTCTTGGCAGGCAATGGCAAAACCTCCAAGTGTGAAAGAAAAAACTGCCCATCGCCGTTCGGATTCGGCGTTAAACTGTAGGTCCGCTCCCCTCCCTTTCCCCATCCGTTTGAAATGTGTGGTGTGTCACATGTTGAAAAAACAGTGTTGCATACGCATTTCAAACGGGTGGAATCTGTGGTATCACAACGGGCCCATTAAGAGGCCTAAGTGTGTCTCATACAGAGGCAGCCACCTCAACCTAACCTAACCTAACCATCACTGGCTGATGTTCGTTGTGAACATCACATATTTACTCTAATCAATACCTTACATATTCACAAATTAATGAACTGAATTTTGTTTTTGTGGCAGACAATTTCAAATGCTAAGACCAACACCTCTTCTGCCCAGTTCTTCGAAGGCCAAAGAGTTGGTTACAAAATAAGCAGAATTTATTTAGCGCATCCAGTGAGTTTATTTGGTGCGCGACCAAGTGACTGTCTCCGCAGATAATTCCCAGTGAACCATCATAACGAGATTAAGTAAGTAAATAAAAATGGGCATTCAAATAAAACATGAAGAGAAAAAGGTTACATAGGTACCTAATATATGTATGTGCTACGCAAACATATATACGTGTAAATACGAGTATATACTGGGCTGGGCTGTGCTGAAAGCGAAAGTTTACTCTGACATGACTCGCTCATTATCTACAAATTATCCACTCTTTACATTTTCTGCCCCTTCAATTATATCGATATTCCTGCGCAAACATCGTTCCGTGTCATTATCCTTACAACATGTGGGAAGGGCGCGTCGGAAATTACCACACTATAAAACCGCCCATAAAACGCCTCACCACGGCTACTGTTTACATCGCCGTCCGCTTTGTTTACTGCGTGCACCAATTACTCGTTCGAGTATTTGTTTGGGTTTTATAAATCGATTTGTCATTATGCGTGCACCGAGAACGCCAGCGGTGTTATGGTCAGTGCGCTTTCGTTTGTGTCAGCGTCTGTCATAAAATCTTTAGCCAACCAGCCACATGACGGTTATCGGCCCAGCAGCAGCAGCAGTAACAAAAACAGAAGTACCAATTATGTCAGTTTCATGTCAAATTAAAAATGAAGCGAATCGAAGAAATACCCAAGGTGGCCAACCTGTCGGCCGTCGCTGTCCCTCGGTTGCCTGTTTCAACACGTCGAGACACCGAGAAGGAGTCGGTTTGCGGAGGATTTCCTGGCTTGTTTGTTTGTTCTCGGCCACAAAGTGGTATAAAAAGAGCAGCAGCAGAAGTGGATCATAAAATTTTGGCAACAAGAAGACAAAGCAAAGTGAGGTAGCGAGGTAACCCAATGGACAATTGATTGTGGAAGTGGTCATGTGTACAACGTGACGGCGGTTGGGAAGCAAATCAAAGGCACGCACTTTTTTGGTCAGTCGCTGGGGAAGAAAAAGGCGCCGACAGCGCATTTCTCTTTTATTAGCTGGGATTAAATTCATTTTATTGGTAATTTTGTTGGGTTACTTTTACAACTTTCAAGAATGGATATGTATGTGATTCAGCTGTCTACAATGAAAATTCGATTTTAAAAATGTAACGTTTCGAAAAGTGCATAGTTAGGCGGCAGCGAAATGCAGCAACTAATTGCAAACATGCAGAAAAGTGTGCTGCCAATAAAAATGGCCATTTGCCGGCCAGTCGTTTGCCTGTGTAATGTGCAGCTGCTCAGAGCTTTCAATCAATGCAATACACCTTAATATACGTTTTCCTTCGTATGCTTTGCACGCATGCGTTTTCACCACCGCAAAATCGCATTGAAAATGAAATTAAATTGACCGCAAATATGGCTCACGCTCGCCGTCACAATGTGCGCGCACATTTTCAAACCCAATTACTAAAAATACTGCACACCAACACAAAGTACTTAATACAAATCACTCTACATATATGTATTTATAAAGATATTACAAATTATGACTGTGGCTTATACATATGTGAAGAATGCTGAATGCTGGTATGATTCTCTTGAAAATTCATTACATTTTAGAAAGAAACAGTAGCCAAAATGAAACAATTAAGAGAAAAATGATGGCTTTTGTGAGAAACAGAAGCGGCCGAAGGGCTGCTGGATTGGTATAAGAATTCCTTGACAACTTCAAAATTATACCTGTCAGCCTTGACGTGAGACCCTAGCCGCTGCGAGTCCCTGCGTGTAGACAGCATATACTTCGTCTTGCCCTCATTTACCACCAGACCCATTTTGGCAGATTCTCTTTCGATTGCCGCAAAGGCAGCGGTGACGTCTCGCTTGTTACGCCCGATGACGTCAATGTCATCAGCGTAGACAAGGAGCTGGACACTTTTGTTAAAGATTGTGCCATTACGATGTACACCGGCCTTGCGCAGAACATTCTCCATTAAACTACTTGAAATAATTGTATCTATGTGTATAAATGTTATGTATACATGAATATATTATTTTATTTACTGTTATAAGTACAAAGACAGAGTACCAAAAACACAAAAAGGCATTTTGTATTTTTGTTTTATTTTGTTTTCTTACTATGTTTTCTCGAGAATTCAGCGCAAATGTTCACGTTTAAAAAAAAAAAATCAGTTTTGAATTCTCTTGAAATTTTTGAAAATTTAACGGGTTAAGTTTTGATATACGAGTACACATGAATATAGAGAATATATATACAGAGTATACATGAATATATTATTTTATTTACTGTTATAAGTACAAAGACAGAGTACCAAAAACACAAAAAGGCATTTTGTATTTTTGTTTTATTTTGTTTTCTTACTATGTTTTCTCGAGAATTCAGCGCAAATGTTCACGTTTAAAAAAAAAAAATCAGTTTTGAATTCTCTTGAAATTTTTGAAAATTTAACGGGTTAAGTTTTGATATACGAGTACATTTGTTTACTGTTTTACATGCCAACATAAAAATGCCGAATTTTGACAACATTCTTCCTGATCTTTTCCTATTATAATTTTGCTTGCTTACAATTGATTTTATAATGAACCAACATGGCCCCGCGGCTTTGCGCACAAGTTTGAAGTCAAAGGGCCAAATAAATCAAGTGCTTTTACCATATTTGAAGTCAATAGACCTATTATTCCCAAAAATTGAAAAACACCTGTCTAATTATTTTTGATTTCAAGTGTTTTCACCAATTCTGAAGTCAATAGGCCCATTAATTAATGTTTTTTCACAGTTTCCCTAAACAAACTTTTAACATATCGTTGACTTCGTCAGATTTCGATTTTCGGAAAAATAAAAAACATGTGTCGAGTTATTTCTCATTTCAAATGCTTTCCCTATATTTGAAGTCAAAAAACCCATTAAATCATGTTTCTTCATTAGAAGTTTTAACCAATCATTGACCCCGTCTGATTTTGATTTAAAAAAATGAAAATTTCGTGCCAAAGTATTTTTGATTTTGAGCATTTTCTCCAAATTTGAAGTCAATAGGTTCAAAATTTCATGTGATTTTACAGTTTCTCCATACAAACTCTTAATACATCGTTGACCCCGTTAATTTTTCATTTTCGAAAAATTGAAAAAATACGATTCGAATTATTTTTGATTTCAAGTATTTTCACCACGTTTGATATCAATAAGTCTTTTAAATTACGCTTTATCATACAACACCTCAACCCATGTTTTGCCTTTTTGAATCCCGTTTTTCAAAAAATTCCGGCTAGGCGGAGATTAATTTTTTTAAATGTACCTACAGTGCAAATTTCATGTTTGTAACTTCAGCGATTTAGGCTGGGCGATGATTAATCAGTCAGTTAATCAGTTAGCCAGGTAGGACAAACAATTACATATATAGATGAATATTATTAAAATCGACGGAACCGTGCCCCATGACCTAAAAGCCGATAAAGAAACTAAATTCTAGCTCCCCACAACCAGTCGTGTTGTTCGAATGCATTTCTACACGGATTGAAAGATCCTAAAATTTTATGCCGATTCCGAACGTCGATTTATTTATTTTTTTCAAACGAGCCAACGCACAACCCTTATAAATGCGAGGCATTGCGCTGGTACAGGAAGGATATATAGGTCAGGAAAAAGGATGTTGGATGAAGAATTTATGGACTCTTGCCGTTTGCTTTGTTGTTATTCAAGATTGGGGCTGGCTACGGCAAAGTCTCGAACCTGGTTTCGATCATTCTTTGCCAAAATTGACCATATTAAATTATTGTATAATCTAAAGGCTATTATGGAAAACATAAGTCACATCCATGAATAACAAATGCAATCGACGTGTACAACGCCTTGTGCTGGGTCTAATGTGCAGCAACTGCAACAAATGGCAAGCACTGAATCATTACAGGCACTGCATCGCCAATGATAGCCCTGAAAACAAGAAAACATGAATTTTATGCGCATACTTTTGTGTTAACTATGCCATTTTACGGAAACTCGAGGGCATTTGAAGTTGGCTGCTTCAGCAGCGCCCAAAATTGCGAAACGCAAATGTTTACCATAACCTCAAAAAACAAAAACAAAACAAAAAACAAACAATCCCTGGTCGCGGTGGTTGGCAAGAGACCATTAATTTTGCGCGTATATAGAGGAATTTTTAATGCCCTAATTGGAGGCAGTTGTGCTGAGACTTGTGCCTTATGTCGCATCGCTAACGCTCTGTGCGAGTCCCTCCCCCACCACGTCAAACGGCCGCTGGCGTTGCCGAGCCATTTTATGAATTAAAGATGCGCGCACCAACAATTGTAACAGCAAATGTGCTGTTTGGCTCGTTTGCGTTGCTATTTGCTGGAGGTAAATGAAATTGCTGTTGCTGTTGTTGGTACTGTAGTTGCTATTGTTCGTATTTCGCATGAAGCGTGACTTAAATAATGTAGGGATTAGCTGAAGCTGCATGGTTTACTGGTCGAGGGGAGGTGCAAGTGCGCGAGTAATAATGAGCCGGCACTGCTTTAAGCAGCTCATTTGTAGGCAATTCGTTTGTGGCGTCGCAGGGTGAGTTGAACTAAGCTAACCAGGAAAGGACAAACAAACGGGTTAGCGTGCAAAGTGCGAAGTGCGTTCGTCGGCAGGAAAGCAATAACAATGAATTTATGTCAAAGCTAATGTGTAAAACGTGGCGTATTTCAGACGCTCGCACCGATTATAACCCATAATTTTATGTAACTGAATCATAAATCAAGCTGGAACAATTTCTATTTATGCGTTTTATTAAACGCAGTTAAAATGGTGAACCAAAAAATCAACTGTGCGGATCATATTCGTCTGCGCAGGATATTAAATTGCAATCCAATTTCTTTCTTGTTCACGCAGCACGTTTTCGTGCCGCAACCAGCCAGCAATAACTTTGAATGCGACGTCGTTTAGTCGACTAAGTCGACTCGGCTGCCGTGGCCGTCAACAGCATTTAACATTTTCTGGTGGAGTTAAATTAAAGAGTCCATTTCTTATTGTCTGATTTTGATTTTGTTCAGGCAGTGGCAATGAACGATTGCCAATTGCCGCTTACGGCCAGCAACGTTGCCGACTTACGGCAATGTGTCTGCGACTGCTTGGGTGAATCTCATCGTCTACCTCAACGCAGTAGTCTTCATTATTATTTCCGACAAACAGCTAGCAGCCGTCAGCCATCAGCCACAGCCATCGACTATCGACCATCGACACTCAAGTCCCGATCTGGCTTCGGTGATGCAACACGTACGTAACGTACAAATGATTCTCGCAAAAGCGTTTATTTGAAATTGAAATTGGATTTCGAAACGACACTGCAGCAACAGCGACAACAACAATACCAAGCACAATCAATTTAACCGCAAATCATTCAAAATGTTGAAAACCTCATCGTAAGAAATTAAACTTAAGAGATGGAAAAAATTAAAAAGGAAAAGCAATTGAGTCGCAATTTGGCATAAATCGGTGTGATTGAGGTGAAACGCTGTAGTCGTCATTGTTGTCGGCACACTGAGCGATGTGGTTGCCACATGTTTGGCATGCATTTAACAGTTAAGTGTACAAATCTTAATCGTTTACAACGACGGCGGTGTTTTAAAGAAAATGAATTTTTGAATTGTTTTGACACTGCAACAAAATCATCACAACCGCTCAGACAGTTTCCTCATTCAAATCTTTTAAGAATTTCGTCGTTTTCTTTCGTCTTTCCTTCCTTTCCGAAAATTGTTGAGTTATAAATTGAGCAATATGTCACTTTATACATATATTTGTTCAATGTCGTTGTCAAAAATTGGCATTTTGTGGCAACGCCGCTCTACAAAAACAGCAACAAATGGTTACGGCTCAACAATTCAGCATGAAATGTGCAGGGAAAAAATTTAATTTAACCAGCGCCTGAGCACCTGAGCGCGCTGACAATGTCGTTGCGAATAAAAGCAACAACAAGAACAACAACGCCAGCAACAATATTGAAAAATGCGCGTAGGAAATTTGCGGCGGATCGCACGTTTCATATTAACAAGTAAACTGGCCAGCAACATTACCATCATCGCCAACACTACCTGCCCATTGGTTGCGGCGATGTGAAGCAGCAAGAGCCGCAAGAGCAAAATGGCCGGCATCACATTCACGAATCAATTTAAACTACACTCACAACAACTGCAGTCCGTTCCATCACACCAGCAGTAACTCGAGCTGCAGGCGAGGGAGCGACGACGAGCCCGGCACAATGACGACGTTATTCGTAAGCAAGTTTCGCTGCAGGCATTATGGCAGTGCCATGAAAACGTTCTGCATTTCAATCTCATTGAGTTGATGAAAACGACTTTAAATTGCGATCACTGGAAAGTCGTGCAAGATGCGTGCGCTGTGATTTATTGTAAGTTGGAATGAAGATCCGATCTAATGAGAATATGATTTGGACCTTAAATCTACTCGGCACCATCCTTGGTTTGTTTTAAACCAACTGGACTGTCAGAAAAACCGAGACTTTTCAATATGTCAGGGATTTCGATTGCATTTGGGCCACCAAAATTAAAAGCACTAACTTCCAAAAGACAAGAAGCGCTTGTTCAGTTCATAAATTACAACTCTAAGAAAACACTTATTGATATATGCTGGACAGATTGATCGAAAGAGAACATTCCGGTCAACCATTTTTACGAAAATATTACAAACTCTTTAGACTTTTCTGAACTATTTAAATTTTATTTTAGATTTTAATTTTATTTCATTCACAAGAATCCCAAGATTCTTTTTTTTATTACTAAAATCCGAGCATTCCGAACTATTATTTAACATTAATTAATCATTTCAGTGCGTCAACGTGTGTTCAGTTAGTATTGAAAATTTTTCATAGCACTTATTATTTGATTTTGTATTTTCCGATTTAACAAATAAGCTACAGTATTGTGCAAAACCTAAGCAACTTTTTAATTTCTTATGAACAAAATATTTTCAAATAGTTGAGATAAAGTCGAAATAATTTGGTATTATTTTAAAGCTTAGTATGTAATTACAACAAATATTTACAGGGCAATACATATAACTTCACTAGTGAGAAATAAATCAACGACATTTAAATAGATACCCAAATTCGCTGCGCGAAACGTAAGCAACTCTGTTAGCTTCAGCTACTGTTTTAGAATTACGGTTATCATAACGGTGATTTTTAAGTGAATTGAACTCAATTATCGAAAGTGTTATGATTTGGACATGCTTCTCTGGGTTTGGTCTTGGCCCTGTACACGAAATTCCGACATAAATGGATCGCTTTGTCTATAAGGATATTTTAGAATACCAGATGCTGCCCTATGCCGAACACAATATGCCACTTCGATGGGTGTTTCAACACGACCATGATCCGAAACACACATCGAAGTTGGTAAAAGAGTGGCTCAGTTCAAATAGGATTACAGTCCTTGAATGGCCGGCCCAATCACCGGACTTGAATCCCATCGAAAATTTGTTCGGCATTCTTAAAAGGCGTCTGGGCGTAACACGCTTTCGTAATATGGGAGAATTGTTTTTTTAAGTCAAATGAAGAATGGGGGAAATACCTGAAACCACAATTTTAAACCTAATTGAGTCAATGCCTAAAATATGTGATGCAGTCATACAAAGCAAAGGGTATTACACCAAATACTAGTATAAAGTTGCTTAGGTTTTGCACAGCTAATTTTGGAGTTTGTTTCGTTTTCGTAAATGTTTTTACCGTTTGTGAATTGATAAGTTTGGTTTTTTTATATATTTGTTGTAATTACATTCTAAGCATTACATAAATATAAAATTATTCCCACTTCGTATTGAACTATTAACAAATATGGAGTTTTATTCATGAGTAATACAAACGTTGCTTAGGTTTTGCACAATACTGTACATTAAACAAATAAACACATTTTTCCCATTGAGTTCCAGAATTTTTAAATTTTTTTACGCATATCCAGTGGTGCACGCATTGGGGGGGTTTTGGGTTCACCCCCTCCCAAACATCTGCATATTGTAAAAATTTTAGGTTTTAAGTATGGTTTCAACTAGTAAAACTGATAAAATAAAATTTGTGTGCGGAACCCCTGACCACCCAAAATGAAACCCTGTGTGCGCCACTGAGGCTATCACATATTATAGTTTGACATTATTGAATATGATAGTTTGAACGGTATTGCATGGATATTTATTAGTTTCCGACCGAAACCACTTTTTCGGCCCGAAACCGAATTTCGGTTTTTAAGTTTTTTTAATTGAAATAAAAATCACCACATCAAGCATCAAAATCACCATTTTTCAACAAACGAATTTTACTTTAGGTAAATAAAGAACAAACATAACATAAATAAATAAATACTTATTAATAAAAACAATTCATTCATTTTTTACAAACGTAAACACAAAAAAATTACCCTTTCATACCTTACTCGCTAATATTCAAAATGAAATAATTTAGTATTATATTCTAAAAAAAGAAGTTTATTTACATTGGTAAATAACACATAATAAAATGTAAAAAATATTCAAGAAAGTTTCGGTTTCGGGCATTTTTTGGCCGAAACTGAAACCGAAACCAAAATCACTTATTTGGGCCGAAACCGAAACCGAATACTCGGTCGGCCATCTGTGATTTCAATTGGCATCACATTTTAAACCGATTCCGTGGTTTCCATCGAATATCTTGACTAAGCAAGTGGATGCACCAAGCTTGCTGAAGCAAGTTGGTTTAGAAATTAAACATGTTTCAGCAACACATTGTCAACATGCTTCTTGTCACACAGGTTTGCGTCTTGACTAAGTTGCTATTCTCGGAAATGCGCTGTTTCGGCCTGCAGATGGCGCAGCATATTATTTTACTTAATGGTTTGCAACTTTACTCATTCCGGTGCAACGAAAATAATGTGGCGTAGCGGAAGCCAGTCCGAGTTAGTGGCTACATACAAAATATGCCCGGATTATGAATGGCAACTTACAATGACAGCGCTCAAATTCATCGCGATCGCTGTTTGTTAAGATTTAAACTTTTCGTCAACTTTTGTTGTTGTACATATAGCAATATATGTATGTATGGATGTGCTCTTTCGGCAGCTGTGTTGCCTCTTTTGCCATAGCAAAATTAATGTGATTGCGCTAAATTGAGCGAGGCCGGCAACTGTCGCAGTTAAAAGTGCAATTAAAAGTGTAAATATGTAGTGCACACAGACGCAGCTCCATGCAAATTACTTGCCGCGGCGTGTCTGGCGTGCGCCCATCCCTCGCCTGCCGCTGCAACACACTGCAGCCAACAATCCCTTTGCTGTGCAAATCTGTGCGGAATTCATCCATGGCGATTGTCAAACGATTGTGACGTCTGCACACACGCACAACAACGTATACTGCTGTCTGTTCATGCAACTGCCTGCTTGGATGCAGGGGAAATGGTAATTATTTTTTGGAAAACTACCAAAAATAGCACAAACCTCATTAATTGCGTAGCGGCAAGCGAACACATGCGCAAATCTCATCTAGAGCGGCCGGACGAAAGGTGGGCAAAGCGGATGCACATCAAAAACCACAACAGCAGCCTCGAGAATTACACTGAGATAATGCGCGCTACACATTGCACGCACTCTGTCTGTGTGCCAATCCAACCGTCAGTCCGCCCCTCTGTCAGCCTGCCGGCCAAATACTTACCCTGCGAGTCTCTACAACCACGACAGCGTATGTACTCCCACCAAATGAATTGTAACAAATTTAGTGTGACAAATGAATTGTTTTTCCCTGCCACATATACTTGTATATTGTATGTATGTATGCATGCATGTGCGTAGCTATGTACACTGTACATACTCCTAAATATGTACTAACAAGAACAGAGAGACGCTCTACAAATTCAAATTGCATACACCATGCTCATCTACATACAACAACAACAAAAGCGCAGAATGTTCAGATATGTCTCTTTACAACAAATTCCACTTTATTTCACACAAACGTATGAGCCGTTCACAATTCCACTTACCTATACACTAGTCAGAATAAGTTTGCGTACAAAGTGTTCATAGGTTTTTCATATGAAAAAATCACAAAAATTTTTCAACAAAAAAATATTTTTATATTTCTTTCTTAACCTTAGTTCGTTTTTATTCTATTAATTTAAAAATAGCAAAATCTTGACCAAGGTATGAAAGAAGGGCCAAACACAAAATATGTATCTATGTTATGAATTTACCTCAGAAAAAGTTTGCGTACAAGATAAGGTTTGTAGCAAAAATGTTATTGAAACTGTGTTTTGTACTTACTAAAATTAGTAACTTTGTGGATATGATTTTTTTGTTGGAACTCCCTTGTGTCTTCATTCCATTCCTTGTGGAATGTGTCTGCACATTTTGGAATAAATTTTATTAAATTGGACGTTTTTTCAGCGGTCCTTTCGTTATATCCTTGAATTATTATATTTTTTTACTTTTGTTTACTCTTGAAGATGAAATGTTGTTGGACTCAGGGTTCAAGTAAACACCTTATATGTATATTAAACTAGATGCACATTAGGTGACTAGGGAGGTACTTTTTCAACTTGTTTGAGCCAGTTAATAGCAAAAATAGCTTCACATCGTATGCATTCAACCCCAAGATCATTGTAAAGTTTAAAAGAAATCGGGCTTTCTAGACTTTTTGATGGACTCTTTCACGAAAGCAATTCTCTGCTCTTTGTTAGTAAGCTAAATGAGGTCGCCTTACATGCTTTTTTAGGAATTTTCTTATACAGTCACTGCTACGGGGTTTTATTAAATATTTCTGTACATTTCTGAAGATATTGAACGTATCTAGCCTAGGTTAGGTTAGGTTATGGTGGTTGCCTCTGTGAGAGACACACCCGGAGGCCTATTGTGAGGCCCATTGTAACTAGCCCCAGATTGCAAACAAAAAGCATAACCATAAATTCCCGTTATAATTTTTGTACGCAAACTTTTTCTGCACCGTTTTATGATATACGAGGATGTATGTGGATACGTTTTTGTAAACAGAGAACCTATTTGTGAGGTCAAAATTCATCAAAACATAATTTTGGCTGCCGAGTACGCAAACTTTTCCTGACTAGTGTATAAATTTTTCAAATCTGGAAAAATTATATATACTGAAAAATAATGTGTCTTGTACCCGATACTTACTCTGGTTTGAATGAAGTTTGGAAGATTAATCTACACCAGCCTTCAGTTGTGAGTGGTCACATTAAAAGCTGGGAACCAATTGAATCCACATAATTTGGAAGCTCTCCAAATGTTTGTAGTTAAATGTCCTTTTGTCTCGAGCGAATGTCCTCGACGACCAATACAATTTGGGCGAAAGACATCGCATTTCAATAAACTGTCTGAAATATGAATTTTTTAGTGGAGTAGAGCTCGAGTAAAACGAGTATTCGATGCGAAAGTGAATGACGACGGCGTAGAGGCAGTAGCGGCTTAAGAGGGGGGGCGGAGGGGCGGACCGCCCCGGGCCCCGGGCTTTGGGGGGCCCCCGAGAGAAGTTTGTAACTATATAAAAATTTATAGTTTTTCAAAACTGAAACTTGTAAAAGACTATTTGCGCTCCACAATGGTTGTTGAAAGGTTGTTTGTCACTTTTATCAATTGAAAGAGACACAGTATCGACAATTGACTTTGTCGATTTTTTGCAAATTTTCAAAAAATGTTTCCTCGAAGATTGCAATTTTTAACTTAAAATTTTGTGCAAAATATGCAAATACAAAATTCTAAGTTAAAAATTAAATATCGGAATCTTAGAGTTTGCTTGTAAACTAGTGTGAATTACACAATTACTTAACCTCATTAAACTTTGTAGAAGTCAAACAAATTTACAGTTATAATTATTATTATTATTACAGTTATTGGTTGGATAAAAACACATGTCCCGGAAATCCGGTTTTCGAAGGCAATTGTATGCTCCTTGTAAGTAAGCTAAATATGGGCTTCTTACATGCTGTTATGTAGGGGAAATATGTTTTTTCAGGACTTTTTTTATAAAGTCACTGCTACTGGGTTTTATAAAATATTTCTGTACATTTCTGAAGATTTCTACTCGACACGAAAAATACACCTAAAAATAAAAGTGTTTTCTAGGGGGGGGTTTGTGTAACTTTCTTGAGAACTTTGAAATAGAATAAAATTTAGATGTATGAATCTACAGAGTGAAATCCAAAACATGTATGTTTCCCCTACCTGACATATTTTGGTCCTGAAAGCTCAAAATAGAAAATTTATTTAAAGGAGACAGTTTTTCTCTTTCATTTGATACCCATCTTCATCATTGGACTACCGCATATATTAAATATTGAAATGTCTATCTCCTCAAAATGTTAAAGTCCTTTAAAAAGGACTTTGGGTCAGAAAATTTAATACTGACTATGCCAGAATACTATAAATGATCACTAGTTTCACGTCTATATCAAAATTTGGATGGGTCTCGGCAAAAAAAAAAATGTATGTGTAATAAATGTAAAGTTGGTGTTTTGACTCACTGCATCATAACTTTATAATTTTTCTTTCAATTCTATTGATGTTAGGCTTAATATTTGCTAAAATAGTAGGGGTAAGTGGGGTAAAGTGGGAAGTGGGGTAAAGTGGGAAATGGCACTTCCCGGGCAAACGATGAAAGTACAGATGTCATGCGCTACTGACATCTGTTAGTTACGACCGTAAGCGAATCTTCATGGTATACCAACGCGTGCAGAAATGTTTTCGTGCTCTCTGACAATTATCAAAGTTTTCAAGTGATTTCGAAATTTCTTTCTCCTAAGTTGGCCCATTGATTTTTTTACTGTTTTCCGAGATCAACCGATTGTAAGTACACTCAAAGTATTCTTTATAGTCTTAATTTTAATAATGCAAAAGAATTTCGTGTCGTTTATGCATTGTCAAGAAATGACACTCATATTGTTGCAAAATGTGGTGTCGGGGTAAAGTGGGAAACTTTCTTTGGGGTAAAGTAGGAAATGTCAAAAATAGCTAAAGAGGCGTTATTTTGCATCCAAATGTTGTTAATTCATTGTTAATGATTAAAAAAAGTGTTGTGAACTTATTTATGCTCCTCTAACCTCAAAACCCCCACTTCGTCTCGGTTTCATCAGTTATCGGAACATAAAATATCGTACGCACGGCCGAAATGTCGGCAGAAAAACCTAACCAAGGCCTTGACCATGTGCCTCTCGTTTTGGATGAAGAGATTCCAACTGACTCGTTCGCAGAAGTCGCCACAACATCAGGATCAAGATCGTCAATCACGTATACCAATTTGAACGCAGCTGGTCCATTGAAAATTGGCCAAGCATATCAGAAGTCAAATAGAGGTCGAAAGGCCATGAAAAGCACCGTTTTGCCAACACCAGAAAGGCTAAGCGAGTTGCAAAAATCAGCTGAAAAACGTTTGGCAAACAAACGCAAGAAGGAAGGAAATGCATATGAACCACAAAAAAAAGAGGAAGAGCACAAAAAAAACACCGATAAAGAAAACAACAGCAGCAAAGAAAAAACCACAAACAAAGAAAGGATCAAAAAAGAAACAAGAAAGATCTAGCTCTGATGAAGATCGTGATTTTTGCACTATTTGTCTGTAACTCATGCCTGAAATCATGACCAGGAACAATACGATCACATGTAACAAAAAGGATTGTCAACGATCATTTCATCTGAAATGCGTCAACCCAACTACAAGCTTCTACCATTGCCGAGAGTGTGACTCGGACTTAGATGCTTCTTCCGAGAACGACGAATAAGTCACAATTTTACCAATTTTGTTTGTATTTTTTCATTATTTTTTTTATTGCGAAAATTTTGTATTTTTCATATTGATTCTTCAGATGTATTCTTCGAACCTTCAACAAATTAAAATAAAGATTTGATAAATTTTCTACAAGATTTGTGTTCAGTTTATAAAGTTTTGTAATGTTTCCCACTTTACCCCACAACTTTTAAATTTGGTCATTTTGAACATGATCAGTCGAAGCTCCGTAACTCTTAGAAAAATTATTATTTCCGGTTCGTTGCTGTGACAAAAATATAGCTTATTTGATTCTCTTTACTATAGGAAGTTTAAACATGAAAAAATAATAAGATCTGTTCACTTAACGGAGCTCCAAAAAAAAGTTTCCCACTTTACCCCACTTACCCCTATATATTTCATTTTAGATTTTAAAACCAGAGAAGATAATTTATTTTTTCTATAAAAAAATATTCGAAAATTTATGTTATGTATTGTTACGAAAATGACTTCTCTAAGTTCGTATACTGGATTGTGTTTGAAAATAAAACTACTTCAGTTATTCAGCGCAAACGCAGACAAAAATCAACAATCACTTTATTTACAATTTTACACTTGTTACTACTTTACTACTATTGCATGTTTCCCCTTTGCTTGCTCAACACCGACTTCTCCTGTTGCGCCGCGCAGCGCTGCTTATATACCAGTTTTCTTATCGCGCCGAAGTTTCTTGCAACTTCCAATTGGAACACGCTCGACCATTCTCGCACAGTTCGCGAACCATCCTTGCCATATCGGAGTAACACCAAGCGAATTATACCAAATTCGCCGTACTTGAAAGTTCATGCCTAAAAGTATGCTTGGAAAAGCGTTCGTGCATAGACAAGCATTCAGCACATTGCTTCTTCGCAACACTGCCCACCACTTAGACTTGTTCGTCCCGAACAAGTACCGAGGCTCCGCCGGAGTAAGACGCCAAGCGCTCCAAATGGACTACTTTCAGCCTAGCGTTTCTGTTGCAGCAGCGTTGAACTCTGTACACCACGTCATTAATCTTTGTCACGACTTTGTACGGTCCTTCCCATGATGTTTGAACTTTTGGAGACAAACCTTCCTTCCACTGCGGGTTGTTGAGCATTACCAGATCGCCTTCCTTAAACCCTTCTGAGTTAGCCCGTACACCATAGCTGGCGTTTAACGTGTTTCCGACTAGTTGAGTGCGGCTCCGCGATCTTCTCATCGGCCCTTTCGCAGCCGAACACCGATCACAGCCTCTTATCCACTCGGCGACAGACCCCTGGCATCCCACCCAATAGAACCGTCTTCTTATCTTGGCGACAGTTTTTGCGATGCCTAGGTGCCCTCCACTGGAGTCGTTATGGTTTGCTTTGATGACATCGTCGATCCGACCTTTCGGGACCACTATTAGGGATTTTCTGGTCCTGCTATCCCTGCTCTCCCACTCGCGGTATAGGCAGCCGTCTTTCAGACGTAGACTTTGCCACTGCGCCCAGTAAGCCTTCGCGATCGGGCTCTCACCAGCCATCTCCTGCCAGTCCGGCCGTACTCTCCGCGCTTTGCCTTTGATGATCTTTGCGAGATCCGTATCCTCGCGCTGGTCCTTCTGTAGCCTTCCCGCAGGCCAATCTTCCTCTTGTAGAACTCTTACCGACCGAACATCCACAATTTGTCCCTTGTTTTCGGCTTGCGAATCATGCCTGCGCTCGGTTTTGCAAGAATGATGTGTCAGAGCGTCAGCACATCTTGGCGACGTCTGTTGTCCGGAACGCTTTCCCCGCAGATGGCAGTCTCGTGATATGTGGCCTTGCTTGCCACATCGCCAGCAACTGACTCTAGATGAAACAGCCCGCGGCCTCGCTGGTGCCTCTGAGCTCACTGTCTGGCTTTGCGTGACACGACCAGATTGGGCTCGGCTCCTTTCCGCAGATGAATGTCGAAAACTTCCCCTCCAGACCGCCTCATACGTCAGTGCGCTTGTCACCGTCTCACGGAATGTCGGCTTCATCATCATCAATGTACTGCGACGTGTCTCCGGGTCATGAAGACCTTCAATAAACGCCTCAATCTTCAGCCTTTCCAAACCTTCTATGCTGAATTCTGGGTAGGACAGTGGTACCAGCCGCTCGATATCTGCCGCATACGTCTGCAGCGCCTCGTTGGCTCTTTGTCTACGGCTCTTCAGCTCGCAATAATACAGCATTTTGTTGTGCTCGTCACTGTATCTGGCTGCCAGTGCCCTTATGACGGTGTCGTAATCACCTCTGAAACCTTCCGGAACGGTTTTTATTACCTCAGCCGCAGGACCTCTTAGAGCCAGTATCAGCCTCCGACCTTTCCTAACATCGGTCCACTGACTCTCCAAAGCGGCCATATCGAATTGTAGTTTGAATGTGTCGAACGACGTAGTACCATCATAAGTAGGCACTTCTATGGCAAAACTTTCCTCAACTGACTGCACCCTTGCTCGTAGCTGTAGTTCTCTAAGCCGCTCGTCGATTTTTCTGTTCACCGCATCCTCCAGACTGTCAACCCGTTTGTCCCAATTGTCCATTCGCGCCTCGAGATGCTCAACTTTCACGTTCAGGCTATCGGAAATTTTCTCCACCTTCTGCTCTATGCGCGCAGAATTTTCCGCCATTTCTCGGTTCGCACTTTCGACTTTGGCCGAAATTTCCTGATTCGTAGTTTCCAATTTCGCTGCCATTTCTCGGTTCGCAGTTTCGACTTTGGCCGAAATTTCCTGATTTGTAGTTTCCAGTTTTGCTGCCATTTGCGCCGAAAGTTCCTGATTCGTGCTTTCCATTTTGGCTGCCATTTCATGGTTGGAAGTCTCGAACATGCCTTTAAGTGCAACCATTAGCTGGCTCCTGTCCGATGCTTGTAGTGGCGCAGCCGCTGCAGCCGTACTTTGCACCGTCGCAGCACCCGCAGACGATTCTTCCACCTTGGCCGACGCCTCTGGCTCCTGCGACCCGAACTCGTGCGCAGTTAAATCGATGCCTTGTGATTCACACGCCTCTCGCAAACGCAGCTGCAACTCCACCTTTCCGCCAGCAGTCGGCAAATTCCAGGCGGCCAGCTCCTTCTTCAGCTGATCCACCTTCAGTTGCTCGAGTTTAACCATGTCTGCGTTTTACAATTTTGATTTATTTCCAGTAGCACAATCCCACTTCTGACACCAATTGTTACGAAAATGACTTCTCTAAGTTCGTATACTGGATTGTGTTTGAAAAAAAAACTACTTCAGTTATTCAGCGCAAACGCAGACAAAAATCAACAATCACTTTATTTACAATTTTACACTTGTTACTACTTTACTACTATTGCATGTTTCCCCTTTGCTTGCTCAACACCGACTTCTCCTGTTGCGCCGCGCAGCGCTGCTTATATACCAGTTTTCTTATCGCGCCGAAGTTTCTTGCAACTTCCAATTGGAACACGCTCGACCATTCTCGCACAGTTCGCGAACCATCCTTGCCATATCGGAGTAACACCAAGCGAATTATACCAAATTCGCCGTACTTGAAAGTTCATGCCTAAAAGTATGCTTGGAAAAGCGTTCGTGCATAGACAAGCATTCAGCACATTGCTTCTTCGCAACACTGCCCACCACTTAGACTTGTTCGTCCCGAACAAGTACCGAGGCTCCGCCGGAGTAAGACGCCAAGCGCTCCAAATGGACTACTTTCAGCCTAGCGTTTCTGTTGCGGCAGCGTTGAACTCTGTACACCACGTCATTAATCTTTGTCACGACTTTGTACGGTCCTTCCCATGATGTTTGAACTTTTGGAGACAAACCTTCCTTCCACTGCGGGTTGTTGAGCATTACCAGATCGCCTTCCTTAAACCCTTCTGAGTTAGCCCGTAGACCATAGCATGCAATAGTAGTAAAGTAGTAACAAGTGTAAAATTGTAAATAAAGTGATTGTTGATTTTTGTCTGCGTTTGCGCTGAATAACTGAAGTAGTTTTATTTTCAAGCACAATCCAGTATACGAACTTAGAAACGTCATTTTCGTAACAATATCACTAAAAAGCCACTAAGGTATTATCTTCTGAACGACGGACAGCTCGTGTTAATCGGATAATTCTTTTAGGAGATATGTGCTCATAACTGAAACAACAGGAAAAAAATCGTTTTTCGAAGATTTTTCGAAAACGCTTCTTCAACAATTTTTTGGTTTTCAGTTTCGTGTTCAGCGGCCAAAGTTAGTCTAGAAAAAACTTTTATTTTTAGGTGCCGCGATTGGCCCATTTTTTGTCGACAATCGAATCCTCCTGCTCGGGTAGCTTAAAAAAATGGTTTTTTTCGAGATATAAGATGGCATTTGGAAATGACAAATTTGCTCCCCCAAAAGTTTTCCTAATTTCACGAAAGTTTTTATCAATTTTGGAGAGATGTAGTAAGATTATCCTTTTATTAATTTTTCATTTTTTTCTCTGGGATTCTATTGCTTTCTATAAAATTTCAAGCACATACTATATATGTACGTTTAAAATAATTTGTCTCGTCGTTTAAAAATAAAAGTCCGTTTACTGTTCACTGGAATACAAATTAAAAAAAAAAAGCAAAAAGCATAAACGGAAATTCCCCTTATTAGTTTTGTACGCAAACTTATGCTGCACCGTTTTGTGGGGCCCCCTCAGCCGTCGCCGCCCCGGGCCCCCGAGCAGCTTAAGCCGCCACTGCGTAGAGGTAAATCATAAATAGACCAACCGTCTTATTTCGACGGTTGATTTTAAGTATATAGCAAACGAAATATTGAGAACGTATTGAAGTATTAAAAACAAAGTTTGTATTATAATTTTTATTTAAAATGGTGGCGGCAGCTTCAAACTTTGAGATTGTTTTTTTTTAAATCGAAACCGGGTGGAAGGATTTCTGATTTGTATGTATAATCTGCGTTCTTTTCCTCATGGTAGTACATAAGGTAAATGCGCCCTATTCCGGCATGTTAAGGCACATCGGAAAACAATGAATTATTGTAGCTCAGTCATAGGGTGTTGCACTTTCATTTTCAGTGTTGTGCATTAATTGACTATTTTTCCTTCTTTTAAAATTATAAACTATAAATTTTTTACATTAGATTTCCTTATTATTAATACTTTTCTAAAATCAGTAATTATTCCTGATTGCGTACGAAAATTTTTTAATGTTCCTAATTCCGTGCTGATACATACCTAATTCCGTGCTATTTTATTTTTCAGCTTTTTTTTATAAAAATCAGGTTAAATTGAAAGTATATATATATTATTATTAGTATATATATATATATATACAGGGTGCGCCATCTCGAGCTTCGGTATGGAAATATTGAATAACTTTGTTATTTATTGTCGGTATGACTTGAGAAAAAATAATTTGGAAACGTCATTTCAGTACAATTTTAACCATGAATAACTTTACACCTAAAGAACGCGCGGAAATTGTGACCAAGACGGCGCCCCATGCCACACGGCGATCAAAACAATGAACTTTTTGAAGCGAAAGTTCCCCGGCCGTTTGATATCGAAAGGTGGCGATATTGAGTGGCCTCCAAGATCACCGGATTTGACGCCGCCGGACTTTTTTTTGTGGGGTTATCTAAAAAGTAAAGTATACGCCAACAAGCCCACGACATTGGAAGCGCTCAAGACCAACATTCGAGCTGAAATAGAGGCAATATCGCCCGAAATGCTGGCCGAAGTAATGGAAAATTCAAAAAAAAGAGCACAATTTTGTGTGGCTCGTAAAGGTGGTCATTTGTTGGATGTTGTGTTCAAAGTATAGTTGAAACAAATTGTAAAGGACTAAATTAAATAAAAAAACACTAACAAACATTCACTTTCACTAGTTGCCGAAGTTATTCAATATTTCCATACCGAAGCTCGAGATGGCGCACCTTGTATTATACACAAAAAACGTATTTATTTCACAACAGATTATCTTCTATGTTTTGACATGTGTTCAAATTAACATAACTATTACAATAAATATTCAAGGAAAGTGAATGGAAATTAAAATTATTATTTTAAAACATGTTCATAAATGTAATTGAATTAAACAAAATCTTTTACAGCGAATACTCGTCTCGTTTCATTCGCTTCGCATTATTTTCCATTCTCCAATTGTGAACTTGTTTTCTCCATGCACTTTTTATGGAACTATGATAAAAACTGCTACATCCATAGGCTGTAACAAGTGCGTAGAGTTAGGAGGAAGCGCTATTAAAATAATTCCGTTTTTCTTGCAAAATTCGCATAGAGGTAGAGATAAATGCGATGTGGGCTCATCCAAAAACAATGCTACTGGTAGCTTTATATTTTCTTTTAGCAGAAAAGGGTAAAACACATTTGCAATGTATTCAAAAAAAGTCTCACAGGTCATCCAGCCTGAATCTGATCTGCCAATAGCCCAATTCTTAGGATATTTTTCAAGTATATTGAATGGTATTCGTTTGTAAGGAAAAAGAGCAAACGTAGGCATTATTTTTCCATCTGCGGAGGCACCCATAGATAGTGTTAGACATTCTTTGTCATCATTTCCTGACCTGAAGTAAACTTGTTTGGATCCCCGTTTTGCCAGCACAGCTTGACCCTTAGGGCAAAGGAAAAATGCAGATTCATCACAATTGAATATTCTTGATGGATCTTCTAAAATTGCAAGATAGTTATTATCCTCCATATATGAGAACGTGTTTAAACCACGTCCTTATTATTGGTTCTGTGATGGAAGCACGGGGAATGGTCAGGCACTGAGCAACTCGTTGGCGTACAGTGGGATGTCTTTTTAAAAAAGCGTTGTACCATCTTTAACTAGCTTTGTCACGCTACATAAAAGCTGCTCTTTTGACACTGGAAATCCTATTGCTGCTAGTTCAAAAACCCATTTTACTATAAGGTTTTCCTCATCCTTTGTAAGTGTTGTGGGAGGCCCTGAACTGACTTGTTTAGTGTATTTTTTCAATATCTTATCCGTCAACGTTTGTCGTGGAATACTGAATAATTTTGATGCTTTATAGCATGTAATTTGGTGTGATTTGACTGCATTTATCGCTAGTTGCAATATTTCTTGCGAATATTTTGGCATGTCGAAAGAATTTTATTTTTATGAAGACACACGTGTTAAGAAACCTATTGAAAAAAATAAGCATTAAATAATCTATTAATGTTTCCTAATTATAGCATATAGAACGCAATGAGGAACATAGAAGAAAAATATGTGCCCAATTTCGTGCTATGCGTTTCTTTTTTAACCGACCGCAAAAAATTGAAATTGTTTATGTGAAATAGAATTGTATACTCATAGTATGTTAATAATGCAGTTGCATCTCCAAACCTTCGTTATAATACCAAATTTAAGACATTTTAAAATATTATGTTTTCAGCCATTTGGCCCTGTTTTAGCATTATTATTCAAATTTCCATTTGATTAAATTTACTTATTTTTAAGTAAAATCATACGCCGGAATTGGATTCCATGTATATTTGTAATATTTTCTATTGACTGAATGTTACAATTTTGCTTAAATTAATTGTATGTGGCAAGAAAAATGTAAAAAAGAAGTTTTCCATATTTTCCTTATTCCGTTCTACGCACGGAATTAGGCACACCTGAGATATCCAGTGATCCTAATTCCGTGCTATCAATGAATCACGATTTTACCGTAATTTTCCACAAAAAACTATTTTATTATTCAAGAGAATAAAAATAAAAGACATAATTCACCAATTCATTTATAAAAAAGTATATTTGTACTTACCAACAAATGTTTACACTCTTACAAAATCTTTGTACCGGCCTTACATGTTTTCACTGAACAAAACTTCACACGTGCGCTTTCAACACCACTTTTCAGATAAATGAGATAAGGAAGTAAAATTTAATTGAAATCATGAACATACAGTTCTTGACATGAAATTCAAGATATTATGATGAATTCGTGGAAACAAATTTCCTTAGAAAGTGCTGCCAATATCTTATTTTTTCGCGTTAAACTTTGCTCGCCAGGATAGCACGGAATTAGGGACTAGCACGGAATTGGGCGCATTTACCTTAGGCGTTTTTCTCTAAATCTAATTTGATAGAAATGGTGCACGTTTGAAAAAAATGTATCGAATTTTGGACAAACAATGGACAGCAACAAATCAAAAACGGCTGCGTACTACCTTGAAGAATATTGTTACGAAAATGACTAGTTCGTATCTGATTGTGCTTGAAAATAAAACTACTTCAGTGATTCAGCGCAAACGCAGACAAAAATCAACAATTGCTTTATTCACAAACTTCACACTTTGCTTGTATTTACACTTGTTTCTACTTTGCTTGCTCAGCTAAGACTCGACTCGTTGCGCCGCGCACCGCTGCTTATGTACCAGTTTTCTTATCGCGCCGAAGTTTCTTGCAACTTCCAATTGGAACACGCTCGACCATTCTCGCACAGTTCGCGAACCATCCTTGCCATATCGGAATAACACCAAGCGAATTATACCAAATTCGCCATACTTGAAAGTGCATGCCTAAAAGTATGCTTGGAAAAGCGTTCGTGCATAGACAAGCACTCAGCACATTGCCGCAATCGCAACACTGCCCACCACTTAGACTTGTTCGTCCCGAACAAGTGCCGAGGCTCCGCCGGAGTAAGACGCCAGGCGCTCCAAATGGACTACTTTCAACCTGGCGTTTCTGTTGCAGCAGCGTTGAATCCTGTACACCACGTCATTAATCCTGGTCACGACCTTGTACGGTCCTTCCCATGACGTTTGAAGTTTTGGAGACAAACCTTTCCTCCGCTGCGGGTTGTAAAGCATTACCAGATCGCCTTCTTGGAACCCCGCTGTGTTAGCCCGTAAATCATATCTGGCTTTCATCTTATCGCTGACCAGTTGGATACGGTTCCTTATAAATTGGTGGATTTCTTCCAGCTCCGACCGCTTATTGACTGCGTAATCAGTCTTAGCGCCTTCCGTGGTGCTGACCACTCCGAACTTCAAGTCAGCAGGCAACCTCAGCTCCGTGCCGAACACTGCTCGGGCTGGAGTGAGTGATGTCGTATCGTGCGGGGCTGACCTATACGCCATCAAGAACAGCGGAATATGCGTGTCCCAATCCTTTTGATTTCTGCCTACTACTTTCCGCAGATATTCTTCCAGCGTCCGATTGAATCGTTCTACCATGCCGTCGGACTGGGGATGCAATGGACAGGTGCGGGTTTTCCTTATTCCTAGTAGCTTACACACTTCCTTGAATACCACAGACTCGAAATTTCGGCCTTGATCCGAGTGCAACTCCAGCGGAACGCCAAATCTGGCCACCCAGTTGTTTACCAGCATTTCCGCGACCGTGGTGGCCTCCTGGTTAGGAATAGCATACACTTCGGGCCATTTGCTAAAATAGTCCATTACCACCAGCACATATTTGTTGCCTTGAGTGCTAAGTGGGAATGGCCCGGCGACGTCCATGGCAATTCGCTCAAAGGGCGCTCCCACGTTGTACTGCTGCATGCGGCCCCGAGATCTTCTTGTCGGCCCTTTCGCAGCCGAACATCGTTCACAGCTTTTAATCCAATCGGCTACAGACTCCTGGCATCCTACCCAGTAGAATCGTCTTTTAATTTTGGCGACAGTTTTTGTGATGCCTAGGTGCCCTCCGCTGGAGTCGTTGTGGTATGCTTCGATCACCTCGTTGATCCTGCATTTCGGGACTACAATTAGAGAATTGCTGGTCCGGCCATCCTCGCTCTCCCACTCGCGGTATAGGCAGCCATCAGACAGCCGCAGGCTTTGCCACTGTGCCCAGTAAGCCTTCGCGATCGGGCTCTCACCGGCCATCTGCTGCCAGTCTGGACGTGCGCCCAGCTCCTTGCCCTCAATGATTTTTGCAATATCCGTATCCTCGCGCTGGTCCCTTTGTATCCTCTCCTCCGACCACTCTTCCTCTGGCATAACGCTTACCAATCGGACGTCCACTATCTGCTCTTTGCTTTCGGCTCGTGAACAATGCCTGCATTCGGCCTTGCACGGACGGCGTGACAAGGCATCGGCATTTCCATGGCTGCTACCCTGGCGATGCTCTACCGTGTAGTCGTAGCTCTGCAACCGCTCGATCCATCGCGCCAATTGGCCTTCCGGATCTCTAAAGTTCAGTAGCCATTTCAATGCAGCATGATCTGTGCGTAGGCTAAATTTCTGCCCATACAGGTATTTGTGGAAGTGTTTCACGCATTCCAATACTGCCAGCAACTCCCTTCGTGTCACACAGTAGTTGCGTTCGGGTTTCGACAAAATTTTGCTGTAGTATGCTATCACTTGTTCTTGGCCATCTATTATCTGTGACAGCACACCGCCAATACTATGCCCACTTGCATCTGTATCCAGCACAAACATCTCTCCAGGCACGGGGAAGGCCAGAATTGGAGCAGTGCACAGTTTTTCCTTCAATCGTGCAAAAGCCTGCTCCTGCTCTTCGCCCCACGCGAAGGCTTGATTCTTTTTCGTCAGTTTGTGCAAGCTGCCAGCTATGTTCGCAAATCCAGGAACGAATCTTCGGTAGTAAGTGCACAGGCCTAGGAAACTGCGGAGTTCGTGTAGATTGCGTGGTCGGGGCCACTCTTTCACCGCTGTGATTTTGCCTTCATCCGTTTGTACTCCGCGGGCGGAAACCGTGTGACCCAGATACTTGACCTCCTTTTGAAACAGCGAGCACTTCTTTGGGTTTAGTTTAAGGCCGGCGTTTTGTATTCGCCCAAATACCTCCCTCAGCTTTTCCAGGTGGTCGTCGAAGCTCTTGCCCATCACGATTATGTCGTCGAGGTATACCAGACACGTCCGCCAATGCAGCCCTTTTAGCACACGTTCCATTAGCCGCTCGAATGTTGCTGGTGCGTTGCAGAGTCCAAACGGCATGACGGTGAACTGCCACAAACCGTCGCCAACACTAAAAGCCGTTTTCTCCTTGTCCTTGTCTGCAAGCTCCACCTGCCAATACCCGCTGCGTAAGTCGAGTGTGGAAAACCACTGTGTGCCTGACAGTGTGTCCAGGGTGTCATCGATCCGAGGTAGTGGATAGCTGTCCTTCTTGGTCACGTCATTGAGCTTTCGATAGTCTACACAAAATCGGGTACTGCCATCCTTTTTCTTGACTAGCACGACCGGCGAACACCAAGGGCCTGACGAAGGCTCTATGACCTTTTCTTTACCCATGTTTTCTATCAAAGTGGTGACCTCTTCCCTCTTGGCCAGAGGAACTCGTCTTGGCTGTTGGCGGATCGGTTTCGCACTTTCGACTTTGGCCGAAATTTCCTGATTCGTAGTTTCCAGTTTTGCCGCCATTTGCGCCGAAAGTTCCTGATTCGTGGTTTCCATTTTCGCTGCCATTTCTCGGTTCGCAGTTTCGACTTTCGCAGAAGTTTCCTGAAACATGCCTCTCATTGCAACCATTAGCTGGCTCATGTCCAATGCTTGTGGTGGCGCAGCCGCTGCAGCCGTACTTTGCATCGTCGCAGCACCAGCAGGCGATTCCTCCACCTTGGCCGACGCCTCTTGCTCCTGCGTTCCGAACTCGTGTGCGGCCCAATCGATGCCTCGTGATTCACACGCCTCTCGCAAGCGCAGCTGCAACTCCACCTTTCCGCCAGCAGTCGGCAAATTCCAGGCGGCCAGCTCCTTCTTCAGCTGCTCCACCTTCAGCTGCTCGAGTTTAACCATGTCTGCGTTTTACAATTTTAATTTATTTCCAGTAGCACAATCCCACTTCTGACACCAAATGTTACGAAAATGACTAGTTCGTATCTGATTGTGCTTGAAAATAAAACTACTTCAGTGATTCAGCGCAAACGCAGACAAAAATCAACAATTGCTTTATTCACAAACTTCACACTTTGCTTGTATTTACACTTGTTTCTACTTTGCTTGCTCAGCTAAGACTCGACTCGTTGCGCCGCGCACCGCTGCTTATGTACCAGTTTTCTTATCGCGCCGAAGTTTCTTGCAACTTCCAATTGGAACACGCTCGACCATTCTCGCACAGTTCGCGAACCATCCTTGCCATATCGGAATAACACCAAGCGAATTATACCAAATTCGCCATACTTGAAAGTGCATGCCTAAAAGTATGCTTGGAAAAGCGTTCGTGCATAGACAAGCACTCAGCACATTGCCGCAATCGCAACACTGCCCACCACTTAGACTTGTTCGTCCCGAACAAGTGCCGAGGCTCCGCCGGAGTAAGACGCCAGGCGCTCCAAATGGACTACTTTCAACCTGGCGTTTCTGTTGCAGCAGCGTTGAATCCTGTACACCACGTCATTAATCCTGGTCACGACCTTGTACGGTCCTTCCCATGACGTTTGAAGTTTTGGAGACAAACCTTTCCTCCGCTGCGGGTTGTAAAGCATTACCAGATCGCCTTCTTGGAACCCCGCTGTGTTAGCCCGTAAATCATATCTGGCTTTCATCTTATCGCTGACCAGTTGGATACGGTTCCTTATAAATTGGTGGATTTCTTCCAGCTCCGACCGCTTATTGACTGCGTAATCAGTCTTAGCGCCTTCCGTGGTGCTGACCACTCCGAACTTCAAGTCAGCAGGCAACCTCAGCTCCGTGCCGAACACTGCTCGGGCTGGAGTGAGTGATGTCGTATCGTGCGGGGCTGACCTATACGCCATCAAGAACAGCGGAATATGCGTGTCCCAATCCTTTTGATTTCTGCCTACTACTTTCCGCAGATATTCTTCCAGCGTCCGATTGAATCGTTCTACCATGCCGTCGGACTGGGGATGCAATGGACAGGTGCGGGTTTTCCTTATTCCTAGTAGCTTACACACTTCCTTGAATACCACAGACTCGAAATTTCGGCCTTGATCCGAGTGCAACTCCAGCGGAACGCCAAATCTGGCCACCCAGTTGTTTACCAGCATTTCCGCGACCGTGGTGGCCTCCTGGTTAGGAATAGCATACACTTCGGGCCATTTGCTAAAATAGTCCATTACCACCAGCACATATTTGTTGCCTTGAGTGCTAAGTGGGAATGGCCCGGCGACGTCCATGGCAATTCGCTCAAAGGGCGCTCCCACGTTGTACTGCTGCATGCGGCCCCGAGATCTTCTTGTCGGCCCTTTCGCAGCCGAACATCGTTCACAGCTTTTAATCCAATCGGCTACAGACTCCTGGCATCCTACCCAGTAGAATCGTCTTTTAATTTTGGCGACAGTTTTTGTGATGCCTAGGTGCCCTCCGCTGGAGTCGTTGTGGTATGCTTCGATCACCTCGTTGATCCTGCATTTCGGGACTACAATTAGAGAATTGCTGGTCCGGCCATCCTCGCTCTCCCACTCGCGGTATAGGCAGCCATCAGACAGCCGCAGGCTTTGCCACTGTGCCCAGTAAGCCTTCGCGATCGGGCTCTCACCGGCCATCTGCTGCCAGTCTGGACGTGCGCCCAGCTCCTTGCCCTCAATGATTTTTGCAATATCCGTATCCTCGCGCTGGTCCCTTTGTATCCTCTCCTCCGACCACTCTTCCTCTGGCATAACGCTTACCAATCGGACGTCCACTATCTGCTCTTTGCTTTCGGCTCGTGAACAATGCCTGCATTCGGCCTTGCACGGACGGCGTGACAAGGCATCGGCATTTCCATGGCTGCTACCCTGGCGATGCTCTACCGTGTAGTCGTAGCTCTGCAACCGCTCGATCCATCGCGCCAATTGGCCTTCCGGATCTCTAAAGTTCAGTAGCCATTTCAATGCAGCATGATCTGTGCGTAGGCTAAATTTCTGCCCATACAGGTATTTGTGGAAGTGTTTCACGCATTCCAATACTGCCAGCAACTCCCTTCGTGTCACACAGTAGTTGCGTTCGGGTTTCGACAAAATTTTGCTGTAGTATGCTATCACTTGTTCTTGGCCATCTATTATCTGTGACAGCACACCGCCAATACTATGCCCACTTGCATCTGTATCCAGCACAAACATCTCTCCAGGCACGGGGAAGGCCAGAATTGGAGCAGTGCACAGTTTTTCCTTCAATCGTGCAAAAGCCTGCTCCTGCTCTTCGCCCCACGCGAAGGCTTGATTCTTTTTCGTCAGTTTGTGCAAGCTGCCAGCTATGTTCGCAAATCCAGGAACGAATCTTCGGTAGTAAGTGCACAGGCCTAGGAAACTGCGGAGTTCGTGTAGATTGCGTGGTCGGGGCCACTCTTTCACCGCTGTGATTTTGCCTTCATCCGTTTGTACTCCGCGGGCGGAAACCGTGTGACCCAGATACTTGACCTCCTTTTGAAACAGCGAGCACTTCTTTGGGTTTAGTTTAAGGCCGGCGTTTTGTATTCGCCCAAATACCTCCCTCAGCTTTTCCAGGTGGTCGTCGAAGCTCTTGCCCATCACGATTATGTCGTCGAGGTATACCAGACACGTCCGCCAATGCAGCCCTTTTAGCACACGTTCCATTAGCCGCTCGAATGTTGCTGGTGCGTTGCAGAGTCCAAACGGCATGACGGTGAACTGCCACAAACCGTCGCCAACACTAAAAGCCGTTTTCTCCTTGTCCTTGTCTGCAAGCTCCACCTGCCAATACCCGCTGCGTAAGTCGAGTGTGGAAAACCACTGTGTGCCTGACAGTGTGTCCAGGGTGTCATCGATCCGAGGTAGTGGATAGCTGTCCTTCTTGGTCACGTCATTGAGCTTTCGATAGTCTACACAAAATCGGGTACTGCCATCCTTTTTCTTGACTAGCACGACCGGCGAACACCAAGGGCCTGACGAAGGCTCTATGACCTTTTCTTTACCCATGTTTTCTATCAAAGTGGTGACCTCTTCCCTCTTGGCCAGAGGAACTCGTCTTGGCTGTTGGCGGATCGGTTTCGCACTTTCGACTTTGGCCGAAATTTCCTGATTCGTAGTTTCCAGTTTTGCCGCCATTTGCGCCGAAAGTTCCTGATTCGTGGTTTCCATTTTCGCTGCCATTTCTCGGTTCGCAGTTTCGACTTTCGCAGAAGTTTCCTGAAACATGCCTCTCATTGCAACCATTAGCTGGCTCATGTCCAATGCTTGTGGTGGCGCAGCCGCTGCAGCCGTACTTTGCATCGTCGCAGCACCAGCAGGCGATTCCTCCACCTTGGCCGACGCCTCTTGCTCCTGCGTTCCGAACTCGTGTGCGGCCCAATCGATGCCTCGTGATTCACACGCCTCTCGCAAGCGCAGCTGCAACTCCACCTTTCCGCCAGCAGTCGGCAAATTCCAGGCGGCCAGCTCCTTCTTCAGCTGCTCCACCTTCAGCTGCTCGAGTTTAACCATGTCTGCGTTTTACAATTTTAATTTATTTCCAGTAGCACAATCCCACTTCTGACACCAAATGTTACGAAAATGACTAGTTCGTATCTGATTGTGCTTGAAAATAAAACTACTTCAGTGATTCAGCGCAAACGCAGACAAAAATCAACAATTGCTTTATTCACAAACTTCACACTTTGCTTGTATTTACACTTGTTTCTACTTTGCTTGCTCAGCTAAGACTCGACTCGTTGCGCCGCGCACCGCTGCTTATGTACCAGTTTTCTTATCGCGCCGAAGTTTCTTGCAACTTCCAATTGGAACACGCTCGACCATTCTCGCACAGTTCGCGAACCATCCTTGCCATATCGGAATAACACCAAGCGAATTATACCAAATTCGCCGTACTTGAAAGTGCATGCCTAAAAGTAGGCTTGGAAAAGCGTTCGTGCATAGACAAGCACTCAGCACATTGCCGCAATCGCAACAATATAATTGTGAAAATAGCGTCAAAATTTTCAATTGAGGGCAGCTTACTCGAATACCTTAACCGTTATCGATTGAGCTGCCCACACAGTTTGGAAAAGTTGTTTTAAGAAAAAACGCGTGTAAAGTTATTCGCGAACTAGGCGGTTGCTCCAGGCAACTGTGGTAAAATCGGGAACTGAACCTCCTACAATTTTCTTGAACTATATTATCAAACGTATATTGTTTTCATGACTCTAAGGTACTAAACCGAAATATCGATCTGCGAAATTTTAGAGCATTGTTACCACTTAATATGAAATGATAAAGATGATATCTTTGTTCTGTTTTTTTTATTCATTTGAACCCATTCAAGAGTGTTGCGCCCGAATCAACAAATTTATCGGCTACCTTTGCCAAAATTGTAAGTTTGGTACGTACTTCAAAGGGCTCCATATAACCTGGAAACTAGTGTCCGACCGAAACCACTTATTTGGACCGAAACCGAATATTCGGTCGGGCACTACTGGAAACACTCTAAACTATTATACTAAACGTTGTTATAAAAACATATTGTGGCATTTAATACAAATGTTTGAAACACAAATGTTTGCACAGAATATAAGAAAAAATCCATTAGTTTTAATTTTTGTTTTTTGTAATTTTGAATAAATAAATTCCATTACATAGATTCTATCGAACTTCTAGGTGTAAACTAGCAAAAACCAGAGTTTTTTGTTACTTGTACATCCAGCATCCGAGATCGAGAGGCGTAGGAGGACAGTCGAATTAAGTATTTATTGGTTTTCTCTGGTAATGAATACTTTAGCAACAAAGATACTTGTTTCTGTACTCCAGAAAACTTTATGACATCGACGTAACATTGTTGTATTGTTCTTTTGTATGGTATTTTTGATTTTTTCAAATTGTTTTGTATTTTTTCAAATGTCATCGCTTTGGCTTGTGAACTACTCAATATGAACACACATATAGTATGTACATACCACTTCGTTGCGTCGTGTTCAATTTGCATCGCGTTCATGTGATTTCGTCCACAGCGATAATTTTAGTGGTGGCCTTTATACTTTTCAATTAACTCACTCTCGCCCGTTGTTTGTGTCACTAATGTATACGTACATACATGTATAACTAAATTTGTATCATGTGTGTGTACATGTGGTTTTTATGAGGCGTGTCTAATTGCCAAATGAATTGTGCAATCATAATTTATTTTTATTTATTAATTGGCTGATGTTTAGTAAATTGTTGCTGCGTTTTCGTTTCATGACAGCGGATTTGTGATTTTTATAAATAGCGCAGAGCTTAGAGAATTGAGAAAGCGAGTCGGCGATGTATGCTCAATTAAATGGACGGCAATGTAGGTGCCGCATGACTATTTTGCTAATTGTATGGGTTAGTACTCATATGTAGTTAGTTATCCGAACGAGTATCAGTAAGCTTGACCTTTATTTCATGTAGGGTTATGAAACGATGTACAAGGTTTAGGTGAAACGGTTATGTTGACGACATTGGCAACATTGGGCTGATCACGCGTCGCGTTCGTCGAGCCTGTATCAGTTTTTAATGAAAATTATGTTGAAAGGGTTCAGAACTGAACAAGGCTTCGGGCAGAAAACGCCGCGGCTTCGGCAAGACGCACACTGGGACGAGTGTGGCTAAAAGCATCGAAAATGGATATTCGAATTGTATCGGTTGGGTTTTAGTTTATGTTATCACTCCAGAATAAAGAAATATGAAAACAAAAGTACATAGCAGCTATTAAAAAAGTCACAGGGTGACATTAAATTTGAAGTTTTAAAATAAAAAATGAAATTTCGTAATAACTACGAGTATGTTCTTCCAACTTTGAAGGAGTCTGGAAGGCATATTTCAAGTACGATTTCTTCAATCTTAGTAAAGTGTGTTATTTTTTCTGTCAAGCAACGCCATAGTTGGTTATTATGATTTAAATTTCGTAGTTACCGTTACTCGTTGAAAAATAGGTTATAAAGAATACAAAGCAAAAGTAAACTAACAAATTTCAACGTGAACAGCTAAAAAGCAAAATACCGCATCACTTTTTTTTAATATTTTATACACTACAAGTCACGGTACCTTCAAACATTTTAAAGAATAATAAAAAAATTGTTTTTGGTAAGACCGATATGGGTTTTATTTAAATAGTCCCCTTCTGGCTCAATACAACTATTTGCATGATCTGAATGCAGGCCTAATGAGTGTTTTAAATCGTCGGCCGGAATGTATTTCCGGATGTCGGTACAAGCCTTTTGGATGGCTTCTACGTCTTCGAAATGCCGTTGTTTCATCGGCTCATTCATTTTTTTTAAGGTGAAAGACGTACGGTGCCGCATCTGGTGAAAACGGGGAGTGGTTGATGGTTAAAATGCGTTTTATAGTAAAAAAAATCAGTCACAAGTGTCTATTGATGAGATGGCGTCTTTCGATAGCCAAATGTTCAGTTAAAATGCGATAATTTAATATAATTGATAATTTATATATTTATTCTTATTATAATTTTATATTATTCGCCTTACCCGGATGACCCAGGCGCTTCCGCCGATATTTTGAATAAAACTCACAATAAATAATAATAAATAATTTTTTCCATACCTCAGTATTTAGTATGTATGTTCCTCTGGTCCGTTTTTCGGAAAAAGGCCTAACTTTAACGATTTATTTCGCGACTATGGAAAATATTAGAACATTTCTTTCCAGAAAGTTCGTTGAACACATACTGAGGTACGTAAAAAATGTATTATGAATCACCGGATGGGTATTTGGTATACTAAATAACAAAAATAAAAAAACATGAACAAAATTTCCAAAAAATATTTGTTTATGTTATTGAAAACTATTTTCAAATTTGTTCAGTAAGCCGAAATCATAACTACATTGGATAAATACTCGGGCAGATATTGAACATGACTATTATCCCTCAATCACCCACCCCTATTAAAATCACGTATCTATCCACCCTGAGTCCCCGGGACTCACATTTTTTGTTTACGAAATAATGCAATATCTAATAAATGTTTATGTTTTTTATTTTTTTGTAGGCCACATTAAGACCTCTTGTTACAGATTTAATTCCATATCTTTACATAAGTCTAATAAAAATTCACTTTTGTATGGACAGAAAAAAAATACTCTAAAAAACATGTACTAAACATTTTATACAAACAAAAGATATAAATTAACAAAATAAATTCGTTTTACATAAATAACTTAAAAACAAAATAACTATTTAAAAAAAAATTAAAGTAATACTTCATTATATAAAATAAGAAAAAAAAAGTAATATAGGTTGAATTACATATATTGTGCACATACCTGACATACCTTTTTGGTACAACTAAGGCAAATTGATATTAGCAAAACTTCTCAGAGGGTTAACACTTTTAATTCGTGAACGTTTTGCAGCCATTTTGGCATCCTAAAGTTAAATTAATACGATAATAAAAATATCTGCAAGTACAATTTTTGTAATACAAAACATCACCCTGAGTCCCCGGGACTCACTCCATGCCAAAACTCAGCCTTGTAATTGTAGTGCGCTAACTTCCGATCGTCTTCGCGTTCTGTGCGACCCTGTACGAAGGTATACGAAAGTTGGACACCGAAACACAAAAACACAACCTGCACCAGCTTATTAAAGTTCACAGTGAGTTCCCTGGACTCAGGGTGGGCGATTGAGGATTAAAAAGATCACCTGGGTGTGTATAAGGAAAGCGAAGGTTAAATCCAATTTCAAGTAGATTTTAGATGATCTCTGATGAATTACCGCCAAGTTTTGATGGAATCTGCGGTCATCGCGGATTTCAGTTTACTAACACGTTGGTCATAATCTATGTCCTGACAATCGTTTTTAAATCGCGTGTGCCACTCATAAGCTTTGCTACTACTTTGTAATAAAAAATCATCACTATAAACTTGGTTCGTCAATTTAAATGATTCGATTACAGTTTTACCAAGTTCAAAGCAAAACTGAATAGTTGCACTTTGCAAATTAGCATCGAGTTTTTGTACCAATTACACAAACATACTTTTACTTCGGACGCAATAACTTCGCTTCCAGTAAACAAAATTTCATGACATTTCCAACAGATATTGAGATTTGAATATTATTTTTATATGGGGAGTGGGCGTATCCACAACTCTTTAGAATTCTAGTTATTACATTTAACACGAACGTGCCAGAATTCTTTTTCTTCCGAATTTTGCAAAAACTTTTTTTGAATGATTCAATACGAAGCATAATTGAAACATGCAATTTTTGAGTGCATATTTAGTGCCGCCATAGAGTCACGCTAGACGCTACCGGGTTAAAGAATTCGATGGAATCATAATGGGCAGTTGCCATGTTTTTATAGTTAGGGCATTGGATTACCAGTCAGAAGGTTGTAGAGTTAAATGCTAAGTAAGTAGAGTAGCACTAAATAAAAATACATTTTACGTTTGGAAAGCGTCTATATTATGAGGTGAACGAGAAACATTTTAGAATTTTTACGCATCCAGCATACGAAAATGCCAAGAGTTAGGATCATGGTATTTTCGAGTGAAAGTATCTATAAATATTGCAGTTTCTTGCTATATTAGTCAATTGCATCTTGGATCTACTTTACTTTTCAACATGTCCAGCCCGCAAGAGCGCTGCCGCATATTAATACTGGACATTTACTTGACTGATAAGACGAAGTCTAGACTAAGCATTGCACGGGAAAGCAAAGCGAGCGTAGCGACGGTTTATAATGTTATAAACAACTATAACGCGGGAAACTCAATCTAAAGACCCGAAGAATCAGGCAGAAAAACGGGTCCAAGTAACCCAGAAGTGCTGAAAAGGGTTGTTAGCACACATCGATATAAGAATGCCTGCAAAAACGCCTTCTACCATTTATTGGACAGCACAAAGGAACAGCTTTGTTTTGGGCAGACCTAGCGACAAGCCACAACTCCAATTCAACTATGGAATGGTATGAAGAAAATTGTGTCACGGTGGTCCCAAAAGAGGCAAATCCTCCCAACCGCCCGGAACTTCGACCTATTGAAAGATATTGGGCTATAATGAAGCAAACCCTAAGAAAAACAAAAAAAAGTTTGCAAAAATGATGTACAGTATGGATGTGAGGGTGGGCAGGAAGGCTACAAGCCTTCCATAGCACTCAGTCCATTTCGGACCATTGTACTATACCCATGGAGGTTAGGGAAGGAAAATGAGAGTAATATCTCATATTTCACCCGTTTTTTTTTTTAATGCGTATGCAACACTGTCTTTCCAACATATGTTTCAGCATACATTTCAAGCGGATTGGGAAAGAGAGGGGGAGGGGACGTACAGTTTAACGACGAATCCGAACGGCGATTGGCAGTTTTTCGTTCACACTTGGAGGTTTTGCCATTGCCTGCCAAGAGCGCACTTGTGCGATTCTTGAAATTCTCATCTGCTTCATGTGGATAGCGATAGAAGTAGACGAGTTGTTTACCAGCCCGAGCCAGGAATCGAACCTGGGGCCTTTGGTATGAGAAGCCAGCGCGCTACCCGCTGGACTATCGAGGCCGGCTTACCTCATAATAGTCGCATATTATTTTCAATGCAGATTTACAAATTCGAAGCATCTTCAAATTGCTGAACATGGACCTAAGCGCATTTAACCACTTTTGCATATTGGGTACACCAATACGTACAGAAACTCTATCGTGTTGCAATCGACGTTATTGGCCCCTATTTCTGGTTTCGTTGTGCCTTCATTGCCCGCAGTTAATAGCGTACGAGTACAGTGTTGCAAGCCAACAACAAACCGACTGTCAACATAAGCGTCATGAATCGTGAAGCTGCGGTTTGGCGGTTATCAACTTGCAGTTTTATATGAGATTCACTGATGGATTTTAATGAACAGCACAGAGCACCCAACACGCCCAACATACAATATATCAGTCAAGTTTATGGTTTAAGACATAACCTAATCATGTCGAAGACCACGACAGACACCCAAGACTTTGGGGACTAAGAAACATCGTAGCGACGAAGTGTCGACGAAGTCGTTCTGGCTGTCGCAGTCGCCGTTTCGCCGTTTTGTGGCTGTCGACGTAATTTGCGGTCGTTGAAGCTGCGCTGCCAAGGCGACGGATGTTGCTGTCGTTGAGCTTAACGAGCGCGGCAGTGCGGCAGCGTATTGCCATACAAAGTAGTAACCGATTGGCAAGAAAACCAACAAACGCGGAAAATTAGACGAGGCCGCGGCGGTGGTGGCGAGAATTTTCGCCTAGTTGGCAATTTATGCGCGCTAATTTAATGCCGTGCACCACAACCACAACCAACACCAGCTACAGCGTCTCGTCATAATTGCGTTGCATTTACTTCTTGTTGGTGTTGTTAAAGCTGTTTTCTTTCTCAACCTTGTGGAAGCCATTAACACTCACTCAGGATGTGAAAATAAGCTAAAAAATAAAAACACGCATACACATGCAGTGAACGCCCAAACACATACGCACACACGTTGTAGTGATGTTGCATTTGCTGTGCAGATTGATGTTTTACAAGCGTTTTGTGGTTGCAAGTTGGACAACTAACTTGTTGTTTTCGTTGTGGTTGTATACTTCACAAGCAACATATCCACGCACTCTTATAAATACGGATGAGCGACCGTATGGGCACACTTATTGGTACAGAGCACCCTCGCATTTAGCGTTGCAATAAAATTAATTGGAAACCTGCAACATTGTTGTCAATGCGATGGTGATTAGTACAGCAACCACAGCCGCCACTACCGCAACAACAGCAAAAGCACGGCCGTACCTGCAGGCTTAAACAGCGTCAAAACCACACCAAATGCAGCTGTGCTGGGCCGCAATTCGGCACTAAGCCTAGAACCGAGCTCTTAACCCACTAACAACGTACCCGTTTTACACCAAACGTACTTAGCTGCTTTATAAAACGTCTCTCTGCTACTCACAAAAGCGTACACGCCAACAACAAATAACAACAAATAACAATAACAAAATATTAACCATTAACAAATATGGCGTCCATAATGATGGCGCTGCTGTTTGTTCAGCGGTTACGGGGAGAGGAAGTGCAGCAATTGCATGTGGGTGCAGCTAACAATTTCCGCTCCTCCCTTCGCTTTTTCTGTCGCACTCAAATGTCATTAATTTCATTTGTGGCTGCTCATTGGCATTGCTGCTGAAGTTGTTGGTGGTGGTGGTGGTGGTGCTGCCGCTTCATGGCAGATAGGAAGAAAATTATTGTTTTGAGTTGCATTTGAAATTCAGCGGCGCGTAGACAATCAAATATTGATGACGGGAGGGAGGGTGGGTGGGAATCAGACGAGCATGGTAGGCAAGCAACCTAGCAACAGCAATGGCGAGCAATTATCTTTAACTATTTTGGTATTGTGGCTATGGCTGCCATTACTTGTCCGACTGCCACCGCGGCGCATGGCAAATGGCAGCTAACAACAGGGCAGTGGCGCCGACCGAACGCACTTCATTTAATGAAAACGTCAAGCCACACCGCACCGGCCACCGGTGTGGTGCCTACTCAACGCTGCCCTTGCCAATTATTGCGGCCCCCGCCACTGTCGCTGCGTCCACGCCTGGCCAAACACGTCAACACTTTGTGTGCCAAGTTGCCACCGCCGCAATTTGCTCCCTTCGCTGATTTGCTTCTCTCCCGTTTTATTTTTCTGGGAAATGCACACAATGCACGCCGCGCGGCTGGCATTGTATTGCTGCTCCCTGTTTTGCCCTCTTGTGCTCAAAAACAAATTTGCATTTGAATTTCCATTTCCATTCCCATTGCATTTATTTCGTGCTGCAAGTGATGTTCGTTCTGAAAAACATGCGGGCAACGTGGGGACTTCCATAAGAATGTATGAGAAGAATATGTGTTGGTTGGCTGAAACATTGTTTAACACTTTGGAATTCCCGTAGACCCTTTCGGATATGCAATAAATACTACTTGAAAGAATACCCCCGACTAGTATTCTCAACACTCAATGCAAGAATTTCGTCAATCCCGGCACATTTGGTTGTCTTAGAGAAAAATATAAATAACTTACGGAGAGCATAAAGAATGTTGAAAAATTTAGTCCTTAACCAAAAAACCAATAAGTCAAGTTGCTCTCCTGCTAACAGCAAATAACTTCACGTGTTTGTGGTTAAATGTTTTATGAATATTCCATTTGCATTTGCAAGCACGCCAACCCCACTCAACCAACATATGGAATCAGCAATTCAGTCAGGTCGGTTGACTTAAGTGGACGTCGCATTTGGCAACATGTTACCAACGTGTTAAGCCTTTTGACCCCTTAACAACTGTTGAAAAGTCAAATACAATTTATGTTTTTGCAATTCACGCAAAACGCCGCTTAAGTACACTTTAACCGGGCGAACTGGCCAGAGCGCTTCACATAGTTCGAATGGCTTAAATGGACTCGAGCACGCATTCGCGCTAACAGTGAACCGCCATAAAGCGCATGTAACAGCGGGTGCCGAAGGCGTTAGGCGGCTGCAAACGTATCCGATAAACCAAAGAGTACGTCGCAAGCTGTGGGCCACAGTATTAGTCACATTGCCACGTTACATTTTAAAATGGGTACAGAGGCGCAAGCGGGTGTTGCGCTAGCCGGCTGTTTGCATTGTTGGCGATGTGAAGTGGCGTGTTGTCGCATTTGCGTGCGCGTTGCGTTGTTCAAATTGTTCTGGTGCGCTGTGCATTTTCCAGCAACTGGTTGTTGTAATTGCTATTGTTACAACCTGCGAGTTATACCCATAAAAATGGGCATAAAACGTGAACAAATTAAATGGGCGGATGCGCATGCGTGCAGCACTGACTCCTCATTAGGCAAATTGGTGGCAAACTGACTTCAAATCGTCGAGATTTACTTGCACTTACGCGCCACCCAATATATGTATATCCCCACCCGTTAACATGTGCAGCATACAAGTGTGTTACGGCGAATGAAATCAAACGTCTTACACGCTGAATTACAAATTACAATTACAGCTTCGTGCATTCACCTGCCGGCAGTAGCCGCTTTCCAAGACAAAGCAACAACTTCGAGCGCACACACCAAATGTCTCTGCTACAACTGCCAACGCACGCCCATGCTTTATTCCAATTTTAATGTGGCATTCGGAGCCATTTATTTTCCAAAATGCCGCCTAATTTGCAAAGAAAAAACTCGACGACTTCTCTTTGCCACAAATGCCCATTAAAATTGCAGCAATTGCAGCAGAAGGGGCCCCAAAAGCAAATACTCGACACAATTCGAAGGAAACCTAATGGGCAGGCAGACAGGTCGAGCAAATGCGAAAACCGCATTGAGGGAGTTTACTTAAAACGGGAGTTTAAAGATTAATATCCTACTTTTTCCCTATACTTTTCCTTTTTGCAACCCCATTCGCGTTGCACCATTTTCGGCGTGCCAAAAAATTCATAAATGCAGTTTTAGTGTTTCCAAATATGCCGACCGAAATTGGTGGGCGTGTGTGACCGCTACGAATTCTATCCATTAGGTATTGCTTCCACTTAAGACCTGATCGTACTGATCTTCACCGCCACCAAGGTGTGTCTCAATGTGTCTGTACACAGCCCGAAATTAAAGGTCAACACTAGCAATATTCAATTTAATTGGTCTCGCGCCTCAATTTGTCGGACAGCGCGTGTGTTATTTGGCGCTAGGTAGGAGTACACCGCTCAGCCCAAACAATCGCGCATGCAACCGTAATGGTCCCTTTATGCCATTTGAAATCGAAAGCGCAACACCTCAGTCGACGACTTCTCTCTATTCGCTTTCTGTTCTTCATCAAAAACGAATGCACGATTATTAGCTGAACGCTTGTCCGGCATGAACAGGTGTTGCACGTTGAAAGGATTGGAAGGATTCTCAGGTGGATAATATGCGCGTCTAATGGAAGGGTTCGATAGACGCATGAAGGGTTACTAATGTGACTGGAGCTTAGCTAAATTGCCGCATTGGGCCAGAGTCGGCAGCTGTGCTGCAAGAAGTTAATTATTTTCTCTCTAATTTGTTGAATTTGTTCTGAATAATTTTAAAATTTTTCTGAAATTGTTTTGATAGCTACGCCGACGGTAGGTGCGTCGTGTTAGCGCCATGCAGGTGGTTGAAAAGAAAATGGTGAAAGGATAAAAAATGACGGAAAGAGAGCTTGTAAGATACTGGTAAGCAAATAAGCAAAGAATAAAATATATGTATACATTTTTTGGTCACTTACGTACTTATAGTTTATGACCTATACGTAACCCTTTTATCACTTCTTATACCCAGATACAAAGATATTTTCTAGCTAAACATTTTGTAAACAGGAGCATCAGGACTTTTTTCAGTTCAAAATCGGCCACAATGATTGTTCATTGATTGGCTAGATTCCCAACTCTTTTATCTACCTCGTTGTACACTGATGCCATCTATTTTATCACTCTGGATGGTTGAACTGAATTTGTTGCCTTCGCTATCTCAATGATCAGTCACCCATTAGAAGCTAATGTTTTGCTCACAAATGTGGTGCAACCTACAACCCCTTTTGTATTTTTGTTCAACGCTGTGAAACCCCAAACTTATGAGTAAATTCGAATTATTAGTATCGATACGAGGCCTTGATATCAAGGCCTCAAGGCTTCATATGTGTTACTTTTCAATGTTAACCCATTGCTGCCTAATGGGCAAAAATTTACCCATGAAAATTGACTTTTTAAAAAAATCACAAAAAAGTTCGTGGTAGAGATATCTCAAAATCATTGATGGAATAAGGGATGGTTGGGGTAAAGATGGAACTACCTTAGTCTAGTAGAGGTCACCCTAAAATTCCACCATCTAGCTAGAGTTACCAGACTCCAAAAATTGTGAATTTTCCGGAGGTGGAAAATGTGGCGAAACGTAGTGGCCTTAGAACTTCACACAAATCTGCCTCCTAACTCACCTGTAAACAATACATCTTTTGTTCACGTGTTTAGCTGATCACTTTAAAAAGTATAAAAAAAGCTACCATTGCTGCGTAATGGGTACAAAATACCTAATGAATATCTCAGCAACGTGCAGAGATAGAAAGCTGAAATTTTCACAAATTTCACTTCTAGGTCGTGTATGAAATGTTATCAAAATCGTATGGGCGGAACTGGTACCCGGCTTTAATGGGTTAAGCCCTTAGCTATACGGATTGGATAGTTTAAAAACCTTTTTGTGAGTAAGCCAGTCGTAAAGTCAATAGTCGACACATCGCTTATTCTGACGGCGTCAGAGTTCCTTTCTTCCCTACAAGAAGTGGGAACTACTACTATTACATATATAGGTCCGATCGAGGCCTATTTCTGATCTCACAATTCAAGAGGCATAAGGTCTTGGTGATTGGACATGTTGACCTAAAATCAGAAGTGTTAGTTTAATTTTGGAAAGCAAGCAGCATGCTGTACAGAGAGCATAAGGACTAGCCTGGGTGTGATCCCTAAGGTCCCAGCAACTCCCGGATAGGTTAGCCTTTCTGAGAAAATATATCTTGCAAGCTTCTTCTACACAGGTCAGTATTGGTCTCATAACTGCTGTACACAATAGGTAGATGATATGCAGTTGCAGACGAATCTGCATATTTCAAGAAAATATGGATTCGCTTAGTTCGTTTCAGATTAAAACTACCGAAAACCCTTTCACTTACATGAAGTCTACAATATTCGTCTAGAAGGATATTGTTTTGTGTGCTTCATTTACGTACTTGTTTTGCTTAGTTGCACAAAGTTTCCCGCAAATAGAATATATTTATATGAACACATTCCCAAACACGATTCATGTTGAAACTGTTCTCTCTTTGTATTTTGAAAATTAAGTGGAATGCTATCTATATCAACAATTAAAATGATTAAATTGCAGCTGAACTCATTGCATCACGACTCCAATCGAATTAATATAATTATTCGCTAAAGTATCGGTTTAATACTGTTCGTTGCCCAACGCATGTTTGTATGCAAGTCGTATCATGCAGTACGCAATGCCAGCGCAACAACATTATCGATTTGTGCCATATTTAATGAATTAGATGGAATAATATCGATGCGAGCATAGGTTGTTCGTTTGTCTGGCTGTTGTAATCCAATACCCACAATGCGTGTACACGTGTCTTCAAAATAATGAGCGCAAAAAGTTAATAGGCACATTCCATCATCTCAACGCGAAATGGTACAAAAACGGTCTATATTCGAAACGGATCTGTTTAAGTGTCTATACATGTAGATGTCTAGCAATATTTTTTACGTAACATTTTACATTACATTACCATATATACTTATAGTAATATATATATATATATACTAGTATATATGTAGATATGTACAAATATGGTAGTTGTTAAGGTGCAGCAAAAATGTGTGTGATTGATTTGTTTATTTTATGATTGCTATGACAACTACCAACATTGCCGCCGTTAGCAACTGCTCTGAAGCATAAAACAACCAATCGGTGTCGTTGATCCGCTGCCTCAATCTGATTTATTTTTATTCGACATGCCCAAATTCTATTTGGATTCGTTTACCTAAGCCATTCCGTTCAATCTTTTGTGATCCAGTAGCGAGCCATTGTTGCTACACGCTATCAACAAATAAACATTTCTCTATTTCAATGAATTCGCTTCAACACCATCGACGTTACGTGGCCGAGTGTCATTTGCGTCCAGTCGAGCGCAAGTGAAATTGTACCCTCATTCCCGCAGCGTTCGACGAACAGCCGAAGAATAACATTTGTCCTCCCTCAAAGCGGAACGTTGCCGCCATTATTTCGGTACCCAAACATTCCCAACAAACCTGACTGGCATACAAATTCGACTGGTCTGGGTTTGAACTGGGCGTAAAGTAAAATCGAGGTAAGGTGTGAGATTGACTGAAACGTAAAGTGTCAGGGCAATGAAAAGAGACGAAGGGGCGCTGATGTGGTCTCTAGTGGCTTGTCATTCATGGTGGAAAGTGGAAAACAACCGCAAAAATACGTTCAGTTAAATTAACTCAAGTTTAGTGTTTGAAAACAGGATGTCAGTGGCCAGCAAGTCGACGTCGTAAGTGTGAATAAATGAGCGAATGGCATTGTGAATCGCTGAGGGTTGCACTGTGGGACAAATATACATTCCAAGAAACTAATTTGTATTGATTTTTTAATGAAGTTCGAGGCCAAATATATAAGTTGACAAAACATGTGTTTCATCAGTTTTAATTCATTGCCTTCGAAGTTACAAATGGCACAATATTAAGTGGCCTACCAGTTAGAACAAAATAAAAACTGATTCCGAAGTGGAGCAATTTGTTTCCATCGTACCGTCGCAAATGGCGTAAATCACGCTGTTGACAACGGCAACAGCCAAATCCAGCTGCCACGGCAAGCTGCACTGTGGCTGATGGCTTTGTTATGCTTACGCATCAGAGCACTTAATGCGGATAAATGATCTGACAATTACGTTTGTGTCAACAAATGCAATAAACATGAAATGAAAATCATGGGCATTGAATTTGCTTCTGGCGTTCGCTATTTTTAATACAACCGAAATTGCAGATGTCACGATCGAGTTAGATGTGTATTAAAGAATAAGCTGAAAATAGAATGAAACTAAAAGAAGGTCATATGAAATGTTGAGCTTATTGTGCCAATTTAGAAGTTGTAGGAACTTGCAATGCTATGAAAGATTAAATTTAGTAGCCCGAAGTCTGAAAAAGTTAATGAAAAGCACTAAACGCAAATCTTGGACTAACTTGAAAAATTCGATTCGATTGGTGATATTCTTTCTAGTTTACCACCACTGACAGCCTGTTTGAAAGCACCACAGATGCATGCTTTACATGCAACATTTCAAATAAACAAAATAGCTATAGTTAGAACCATTAAAAAAAATAAAGAATTTCATCTCCTGCTAAAATGTGGTGGGACATGTCATTTCAACCACAAATTAGCTGCATTTTTTAAATTGTCAGATAATTTGCGCCAACAATCAGCACAGTCGCAGGGCGAGGTGACACGCACACGCATCACCAGACTGTCAACTCAAATGTCAGACAAGTGTCAAGCATTCTTCGCATCTCATTTTCGGTTAGTGTCTTAAAATCTAAAGCCGGCAACTGCCGAGCATCAAGCAGTACCAACCACTAAATACAGCAACAACAAGTGCACGGCACCAACTTCAAAGTGTTGCAAATTGCACGACATGCGTGACAATTTAATGAGGATAAATATTGGCGGTTTTTATAGTATGCGATACTTTTATTCGAACTGAGCATTCGCCCTAAACTCTCAACATCTTCAACGTTCCTTCTTTGCAGCTCTCATTGAGTGTGTATGTGTGTTTTAGTGCAATCAACGCACACATTTTAATCGAAACTATTTGCGTTAAACGGTCGAGCGTAGCAGACTAATTAAGTAGATTTACAAAGTTACGCTCCATCGAAAATGACACGCAAATTCAAAGCACCAACAAACACGAATATACCTGCATATATGCACATATATATATATATAAATACATATGTATGTGTAGCTAAGTTCATAAAAACAGAAGTGATTTTTGAAAGAACAAATATCACAAATATCACTTCAAAGGTTTAAATTTATAATTTTTGCATTCAAATCAATTGGCAAATTGCGACGTGAAATAAATTCTACCGTAAATTGACGTAGCCGCCACTCCATTTAAATTCAATAACTTCAACTCTTGAGGAGATTTTAAATTCATTTTCGAGCGAAGCAATAAAATTAAATTTAACAAACACATAAAAAACACAAACTGGGAAACAGAGATAAATACCGCCTTATAAGCCAATTAACAATAAATAAAATCGCAATTTGTAAAAGCCAAAATTCGGCACTGGGCGAGCTTGGGTTTTTGGATGAATTTGTTTCTGTGTCGGCAGCGAAGCGTGTTGGCTTTTAGCATGCAACGAGACACACACATGCCCGGCTAGCAATCGAAAACAGTTCAGCAAATTCTCAGAAATATGTCATAATTTGATATTAAAGCTTCAAGCGTTTATGACAGTCGCTTTCAGCAAAAAGCCACCGGCAGCGACACTGTCGCATCCGCATCGACGCGCACAGATGCAAATCGCAGATACAAATGCTCACATCGACAGTCGACACAGTCGCCACTGTCGATGTGACCGCAAACGACGCGGCGTTTATATCATTTTATCTTTTGGCTTTTTGTCACAACTCCGAGCGGCTGTCTGAATTTCGGGGCGGCCGCACTCCAAAGTGAAATTTATTTCGCGGCCATATCAGCAACATCATCATCAACAGCCACAAACACAGCAACAGCGCTCAGCATTTGCCATCAGTTCGCCTCATCACCATCGGCATCGCCACCGCCAACTGCAGCAACAACTGCCATGACAGTCTAATTAGCAGAAATTAAAATTTCACATAAATATTTCCCGGATGTGCCGGTGCTCCCTTCACCCTGCCGACTCACGCCGTCATTCTGCAGCCACACCAAAATATGATTTAACAAAATTTCGAATTTTTGATTTCACTTTTTTCTCATCCTAACTGTCGTGTACAGTCGTCCGCGCGTCACACCAATTCGGGGCGTTCGCTCTCATTACGCTCTGCTGCAATTTCACAAGAATTTTACGAAACGTTAATTTTTATTAAGCAGACATAAATTATTTTTAATAAAATACAAATAAATAACTGTGCGGTTGCGAATCGCGCGCCGCCTTCACAAATTGTACGACAATAGATTTGACATCAGAGCCACTGCGTGACAGCTTTTAGCGCCAAGCGCCACAATCGTCATGGCGGAAGGCAAATTTGAGTTATATTAAAAGGCGATCTTTTCAGTTCCATTTGGTTTTAACGAGTTTTTCTGTCGTTCTGCTTTTCTAAATAGCCATTAAGACGAGTGGACTAAATCGGCAGCTGTATCTATACGAACGCGCTCATATACATGCAGATCTGGATTAATGGGGACAACGCGTCATCGATCGATTGGCGCCTAAACAAGCACTTTGCCCAATTATTACGACACTGCTAATTGAACTCATATGAATTTTGGCCTTTATAAGGGGATTTATACATATTTATGTTACTTTATAGCTTGCACCAATTTCATTCAATATGCTGAATGAAATTGGTTCCAACTACAATGTATCACAAAATTTATGATATATGAGATAAAGGAAGTTAGTTGATTTAATTAAAAATTCATGCGCTCATATTTTGTAACGCTATGCGTGACCGATTTGATATATGTTTCTGAAAGCTGAAAGTGCCGTGTCCTACCGTCAAATGATAACATATGTTACGATGTAGATCTGCTCTCAAATAACATACGTTTCAATATGTAATAGAGAAGTCAATCGTTTTGACACCCATGAATTAATTTCCTAAGGTGCGAAGAACATCTGACAGAAATGCATTAGTCGTAGAAATTAACTAATTTTGTCTGATCCCTGGTACAAAAACGAACTAAATACCTGCTTACAACACATATTATTACATATTCATAAATATTACACACACACTATGCAAAGCAGTGCTTGTTCTAATAGCTTCTCGTTCAAAATAGTCATTAACTAATCCATGAACCTATTGGAGCACACTTGCCAGTGGCGGATCCAGGGAGGGGTTTTGGGTGTTGAAACCCCCCCGAAAAATGTGGATCGACTATAAAACTACATACAAATTAAAAGACATTTTATAAAATTTAAGGAATTACTTTTTAAAACCCCCCCGAAATATTTTTCTGGATCCGCGCCTGTCACTTGCACCTATTGAAGTTGCTTTTAAGTAAGGGACCAATAATATGGAGGCACGCCAAAGTTGTTTACAATTCTTGTGACAATGCGTAACAATTATATTTAATATCAATATTATTTAGATGAAATTAAAATTGAACTTTAACGTTTTCTTTATATTGTCATTGATGTCCTAATGCCGAATGAAGTCATTGCCTGTAAAGCAGGCGATCGCTCAAAAAAGAAGAATTTTCATTTGCTTTTGATTTAATCGGAATTTCAAACCACGAATCTCGATAAGAAATGTATGAACCAATAAATGGTCGCCTGTCTGTCACAGAGGCACAATAGTGAGTACGAAGTGTTTCATTCGTTGAACATATTTTTTTTTGCATTAATACTAAAAATGTAAAAACAATGACCAAACGTTCTGCTATCATTATTCACTAATGGCGTTTTAACGACAGTGGATGATACAACTCACAGTTTGCTGTTCATCGTTTTGAGTTACTGGCAAAAGCAACCAGCCATTAATTAGAGAAATCTCAGCTAGAAAATTATAACTTCGTTAATGAATTTGTTGACGCTGATTAAAACAACACGCCGAGACAATTTCGCCGTATTGTCAATCACACGTCAAGTGGGGCGACAATGACGCAGTGCACAATGTGGATTTCGACTCAAGACATTTGGCACTAATTGCTTTAATTAACATCTGCAAATTGCTCCTTGATATTTTTATGCAAATGTCATTTGAAAGAGGGGAAACCTACGACCACGAATAATTCATTTAGATAAGGGGTAATAATTAATCAAAAAGTCAAAACAGAAAATCACATCATAGCCATTAGTCGGATTTAGTGGCTGGTGGCATTAAAAAATATTCGAGTTGTAGTGACCCAGCTCGTGGTGGCGGCGTCCAACAAATGGACAATGGCAACTGTCACGTGCCGGCGGAGCGTCATTAGTGTGGCTCTTGGGTGAATCGAAAGCAGAGGGCTATATGGCGACAGATCACATGACATCAAAACCGTAATTATGCTTTAATCGAAAATTAACACTTTGAACGCGAAGCGCATGGAAACGCTCGCGCTCAAACCCGAACTTGGAGCCACACGGCATTAGCAAATGCCTGCAATTACGGCAATTAAGTCATAAGCGGCATTGACACATTGACAAAACGCCAGCCTTAAATAAACAAATGCCATCAAATGCAATACATTTTGATGCCGCGATAGCAAAAATTTCCACTAATACGTGCGCCGCGCCAATGAGCAATCCAAACATGGCCAATGCTGCTAATGATCTCCCAGCCATGCCATGGCAGTGCCGTCCGCGGGTGGTGCTGCAGCATCAAACATGGCGCAGCACCATCAATTGTTACACTGACAGCAACGGGCGGCGCAGCATCCGCTGCAAATTTGGTTGCAAGCTTTTACTTTGATCTTCAGTCGGTCTCCGCTTGGACAACGCGGGCGATCGCCTGCATTCATTTCTTGTTGCTGCGCGCTTTGACCAATCAGCAACGCGCTGTTTATTGTTGCCATTGCTGTTGTTGATAGTGTTGTTGTTGCTGTTGGCGATTGTGATTGGGATGGTGTTGCTTTTGCTTCCTAAATGTTGAATTCGTGTTTTCCATCTTACTCTCTACACTTTTGTGCCGTTTGCTGTATTGTTGCTGTTTGAGTCATTTTCATGGCTGCTACGTTGTCAGCGTGCGTTGTTGGTGTTGCTGTTGCTGTTGTTGTTGTTGTTGTTGTCGTTGAGCTGAGAAGAGCAATGTTCATCGTTGGTTGCTGTCTGTCTGACTGTTGGCTAATGGATTGGCAGCGCTGCTGGTGTCCAATTTAAATGGCTTGTGCGCTATTGCTGTTGTTATTGTTGTCTGGGACTTAGAAACTTAATACAGAATAGTGGTGGGTAGGGCGGTTTAACGGGCGGGCGATTCGGTATGAGTTATGACCACGCGCGCCAAGCACACCCCAGTTCTGTAACTGGTTGGTTGGACGTGCTCCTGTGTGGTTGGCGGAAGTCAAACAAATGAAGACGTCCATTTTGCGTGAAAGGATTTATGGTGAAAACAGCGTGAAACGTAGGTGAGTAGAAACGTACTCGAATTTATTTATGACGTTTCTGTTGCAGCACGAGTTTGCTCTGATTAAAATTATAATTTTGTGAACTTCTTTTTGCATAAATAAATGGCATTTGTCATTTATTTGTTTTATGCCGGGATTCTGTGATTAATGCGTTGTGGTCCAAGTCACTGGTCTATGATGAATTAATAAAAGTTCGAAATTAATTAATGAAGGTTTTTTTGCGAATGCTCGTCTAACACACTATGGTAAACCACTGAAAATAAATAACTTTGTTTCTCACTAGGCAGATAGCACATTAGCACAATTGTGGCAATCGAAACAATACACAATACAATAAGTTGCGTTTTGAGGGATCTCTGTTGAAGCTTCAGTTCAAAGGTAAGCAAAAGTCAAAACAATCCAGATACCTATGAGTAAAATAAGTAATGTTAAAACTTATAAATCTTGAACTTTTTTAGGTTTAAAAATATCGTGGACTAATTTGAGCCGCAACGACCTACCCTTACTAGGATAGCACCTGGTAACCCCAACTTCTCTCTTCGTAGTAACCCAACGAACCCAGTCATTAAGTTAACTGATTAACCCTTTCCGGAAATTTGTACGATATATCGTACCACGTGGCTAATAAAATTCGACTATTCGGCAATTTTCGATCAAAAATAAGAATTACTAGACGAGTTTGTGTTTTACTGGGCAGACACGGGTTATGTAAGGTTAGACATGCGTACTTGCCCCTCCCACTACGATAATAAGAAGGTGCTATATTCAGTGTCTTTCTGTAAAACTGTTTGAATTTTAATTGATTCTGTGTTTTATTGAGTGGAAAAGGGCTTTGCAACAACAACAACGGTTATACAAGGCCGAATAAATGTGAATCAATTGTTTATATATATAATTTATATAACTTTCGATCAAAATGAAATCACGTTTTGATTTTTTGTTGTTATAATTTATGTTTTCTATCAAAAAAATCAATGAATTGTTCATAAAACTTAAAAAACCGAAACCAAAAATTCATGAATTTTTACTCCTTTGCGGACCATTGTACGATATATCGTACAAAGTTGATGAAGCTGTAATTCCCAACCAAAATGATTTTTTTGAAATTTGTTTGTATTTTATTGCTAAAATGTTCAACAAGAGTCAATATTTTGAAGGAAAAATTGTTATCTCAAGAAATGTGGAAATTTACCCGAAAGGGTTAACTAACCTTGATAAGTATATCATTGATTTATTTTTACTCGAAAAGTAGCACCTATTTCTTAGTTCATAAAAGGTAAAACAGTTATTTGTTAAAACATTCTGAAAGCCCTCTTTTCCTACTTGGTTGAAATAAATAAGCTTCTTCAATTGAAATATACTCATATGTCATCAGATAAGTTCGCAGCTAATCCCGACTTGAGTTGTGTAAGCTTGCATAGATTCTTCATTGCTTCAATTTTCCAGTTTCATAAACTAGATCTCATTTATTGCATTCGCAAACATGAATCACAACACCTTAAATCAATCGACAAGCCAATTTCTACGAAAACTGCCAGTCAACACACTACAGTCGTCCAATTTTGGTGCACGATTTACATAAGTACAAAGTAGACAGATGCCGCCACATTTATGCGTTATTATCTTCTACGGCGAGAACGTATAATTTTGGTGGCAATGCCGCCAAGTAACGTAAACGACAACTGACGACACAGAACAGAACTGAACAGAACAGCCAGAAATGGGGAATGCTGTGTCGTGATGGAAACACAAACTGCAAATTAGGATGCAGACACTGTGACTTTCGATTCACAGCGAAAATGCGCTCGGTTATTGTGAAAGGAACTGCATTAATTTTAGTAATAGTAAAAATAGTAAAGTAAAGCAAAGTGGAACACAGACATATTCAGGATGCACCGCTCTTGCCGGAGGAATATTTAGTTGTTTGCGCGAAGAGTTGACGGCTGACATCAGTTGGTATAGTAAGTAGTATAGTAATAGTCAAAACATTAGTAGATATTCGTTCGTCTAAGTCAAACGATTCAAAAAACTTAACATTGTTAATCAGCTGCTGCCCCTTTGTGGCTACAAAAAACGAATCTGCCAAAGTATACGTAGTCAAAGTCTACGTACCATAGATCAACCTACAGCGGCTAAAGTCCGCTGTTATGTTGAAGTTATCAAGGAGCAAGTTAATGGCATCAGTCTGAAGATGAAGCAAAGGATAACTCTTGGCAATAGGTGTTACCTTTCGCAGTATTATTTACTTAATTTCTATAGAAAACCAATGTTTTCGACACATTCTTGTTGCTCGTTAAGTTACTATTAGTGTCCGAACGAATATTCGGTTTCGGTTTATTACATACGAGTACTTACCGATCCGTTTGTGTACTGTCAACATCTGCGCGTTTAACCGTCGATATATGTACATCTATATATATATGTACATACTTATAAATGAATGTCTGTTTGTTTGTTGGTCATACGACAGTAAAACTCAACAACTAGACGCTCGATTGAGCTGAATCTTTCACGAAATGTTCGTCTTGACTAAATGTCCGTAAACCACATAGTGTGAATACGACCCCACAGGTGGGCACCTCCTACCTTTTTTAATATGATATATAATATATAATACCTATATATAATAATATAATATCCTACATTTTTAATATGGAATATCATCGGAATTAGAAGTCGGACAGCATTGAAATTTAGTACGGGCCACCGTTTAGGTGTAATTTTCTCAAAATTATACATAGTTTTTTTTTAATTACCAGCTGGACAGTTACAAATAAAACTAAACAAAAAAGTGGCCCACGGTTCCGGGCAAACTTTTGGACTTAACAGAGTAAACATGGATCTAACGGACTAAACATACTCGTAAATTTGTTATTGGTTTTTTGACAGATTGCTGGTTTTGTAGGACCTATAATTATAGAACTAACAACAACTTAACAAAGTCTTTATTATAACTTTTTTGCCAAACGAAAAGCGCCGATTAAGTACTTCAAATCGTAACATTAAATTTTTTTTAACGAAATTATCGCAGTGCCAATATCTTTGAAGATTCTTTTTCTGTATATACAGTTCAATTTTTTATGAAAAACGTGCTACCAAAAGAATTGAGGACAATCGAAAGATGTTGTTGGACTTGTATACATTCATTGAACACAGAACATACAAACAATTTAGCTTATTTCGGATATTTATTTTTTTCAATAAAATTATAAATAAACAGTAGAAAATTGAATATCGAAAAGTAAAATCCCTAACAGACAGTTCGGCCAACTCCGAACCTTTGTAAAAGTTTTTTATAACCAGAAATTTAAATTGACAACACTGTTTTTTCTGAAATCCGAATCATCGGACATTCTTGATGCTCATAATTATCCATCTGACGGATTAATTTAAGAAACTCTGAAACCATCATTTTCTTTGAAGATATGTCAAGTCGCAAATTTACGCCAATAAACCGAAAACAATTGAGCACTTAGAAGCCATCGTCTATGCATTATTACCGAAATACGGCCCGATTTACTGCGAAGAGCGTTTGAAAGTTGGATCTCCAGATTACGCTATGCACGCGCCCGCCGCTGCGACAGCATGTCCGAAATCACATTTAATTATAAATGCTATCAAATTATCTGTAAAATTTAGCAATTTCATGGATATGAAAAACTCTTGTCTGTGTTTTATTTCAATTTAAAGTTATCCGCCACTTATACAGACTCCATAGAAGGCACTAAACAAAAATTGGCTAAAGGTATAGATTTATCGTGCACCAAATATGGCCATAAAAGTGACCATTGGTGTTTTAAAGGGTCACTATCTTAAAGTTGCAACTATTTTTTATTTGCATGGATGGAGTGAAAGAAACAAATTTACTTTAGTTTCTAAGCAATTTTTCTGCACTCTCTAGAAAAAGGAACGACTCACTTGGCTAACCTTTAGGGCATTTTTTAAGGATTTTTCACTAGGTGGCCAAAATCCCCCCCTGGAGGTGTGACCCCTCCAAATATACATACAAAGGAAATTATTATTTCAATAGGAATTATAGATTCACTTACAGCCTGATTCTGTGTATTCTTGACAAATTTTTTATCAAGGTATTTTGTCAAGATTTTTATCAAGCAAAAGGTTGTTGGCATTCTGATGCAACATTGATAAAGTAAAAAGCTCATTTAATTCAACATAAGGTGAATATGCGACAGCTGTCAAATTGTCAAAAAATAAGACAAAAAATTTAAGAAAAGTAAGTTTTGAAAAAAAAAGCCGGCCTTGATAGCCCAGCGGGTAGCGCGCTAGCTTCTCATACCGAGAGCCCCAGGTTCGATTCCTGGCTCGGGCTGGAAAAAACGCTCATCTATCAAGTCAGTCCATAAGTTCGTGAGTTTTTTTTTTCAATAGTTTCACAATAGGCGCTTTTTGCATACACAAAATAATTCGTGGGAGGTAACGGATTTTCTTTACTTTCTCTGATGTAAAAGTGTTAACATGCACAATTCTTCCATTTTCAATAGGCAAAATTTCAATTTGTATGCTGTTGTCAATAGCATTCAAACTTTTGACTATTTATCAAGAAAAGAGCTTTTATTTTTAGGAATTGAATACCAATTCTTGACAAATAGTAAAAAATTGACAAATAGTCAATATGGTGAATTTATCAAGTGTACAGAATTGGGCTGTTAACATATATTAATTAAAAATAAATTAATAGGAAGTCTTGTATTTCTTGCAATATACATACAAGTCTATATCAGAAAAATGTATTCTCTTTTTAGACAAATTCGGAATACAAATGAGGAAACAGTATTTTTTCAGTAATTTTATGGATTTGATGCTGAAAAATTATTCTTGTCGTTCTTCTATAGGACAGGTCAACATTTAGTATGAAAAAAATCATGCATGTATGAATTTTCAGATTTTTTTAAACCACCATTTCTTAGTTTGACCTTCAAATGACCTTGAAAATGATGTGAAAGAGCTTAGCCGATCCTTGCATCGGAATCAGCGACCCCAAAAACCCCTGGGTACCCACGTAAAGTCTGATGATTTTTTGCATATTAAATGTTGACCTGTGTAATCATTGAAAAAACCGCGAACTAAGAATACCAGTTTTTTAAAACTGGCGATTTATTACCCTAGGCCAGCTGTAGCAGAGTTTCTTTACAAGAAATAAAGAAGTTACCGTTAGCCCGATTTCACTTTGCACTCTGGAAGAGTTTGATCCAAAAATGTGTTTGAAAAGATTCTGGTTTGTATGTAGATTCATTTCATCCTTCGTTATATGTACATATATGTCGTTCGTAATCTGTAACTAATTTGTACCAGATCATCTTAATGTTGGGAATAAAAATGTAACTCAAAAAATTGTACTCATCGATTCTCTGCACTTGGTAATTGCCCTATGAATTCTGAATTGTACGCTATTGATAAATTCTATACGTCGCCCTCGTTTTTATTTTATTCAAAAGCGCATTATCCGTTTCAACAAACATTTTTATTGTGGCCAAATTGTTGTAACTACGTGACCACTTCCAACTACTACGTGGCCATTTGGCCACATCTATCCTACTTAAAAAATGCCCTGCTAACCTCTTCATCGATAACAGTCTACTCAGATTCGTTAGAAGTTCCAAAATAGTTTACTGAGTGCGGCAATTTAAATTCCAAAGTATGTGGCACCACAACACTCTGTGAGTTCCATTTGGAGCAGCTTCTTTTTCCTATCCACCTATCTAATATGTTTTGAATATTCTTTGTAATATATATCATTTATATACCGTAAACATCAGCATTAATTAAATTCTACAGAAATCAAACACACAGAATGAGCTGCCGATTCGGATTTATTTTGGAAAACTGCTGCAGAAATAACTTTTGATTCCTCGTGTCAAAAACTCTGTATACAAAATGTCAGCATTTTAGCAGAACCATTTGAGGAACATTTTGTTTAAAGGGATATTTTGTTAAATTGCGACCATATGCCATCGCATTTCAATCGATCGATTAATGGTGTTTTTTCTGTAAATGACTTTTTACCCATTTGCGGTTTTAAGATAATTTCATATTAATTGCCCTAGAGAAGCGGAAAATCCTTTTATGCTATTAACAAAAGACACAAAAGAAAAACTCGGCAAAGAGGGTACAAACGCATGTTGCTAGAAGAAAACATGGATTGTACAGATCCTCAGAGCGTGCAAAGGGTTGCCACATAAAAAGCCATACGCGCACAAGTGAATGCCTGGCAGAGAGGGAAACGTTCGAGCTGGCGGGAACACGAAATCGACATCAAAATATGGCATGTGAAAGGCGTGGAGAAAGTGCGGTGAAATGCATTTATTTGCCAGAGCCGAATAATAACGCGGCTAATGATATTAATTGAAATATGCTTAGTCCAAGGCCTGTGCGCTGCGAGAGAGTCTGCGAGACCACGGGGATACAAACGCACTGGCACGAATTTTCAAAGACAGCAGCAAATCCACAATAACCGCATGCCATATCTTTTCTTACATGCTTCCCCATACCAATGACTAAGTTGTTGTTGCTGTTTTCATTGTTAATATTAATGACTGCAAAATATACAATAACAAATAGTTAAACACAAAAAAACTAAATTAGGCGAATTTATAAGAAAAAATTGAGCAATACCAAGCTTAGGCATTGGCATTGCAGGGAAGTGGTTTGTCAGATGGTAACTTCATTAACGCCGAAGACGATGTGGCATGAAGTACATACACAAAAGGAGCAAATTGTCGGAACACCCAGAAGACAATGGACAATGAGCACCGACCAACATGTACAATATTTAGTCACCGCAATAAACAACAGTTGTGTCTGAAATTGAAATCGCGGCCAACGAAACCCAGCCACACACACACACACACACACACACGCGTACACGCACACGCAGGCACACATCCCGCGATCGATGAAGCAATTAGCTGCGGTGCTGATTGCGGCGATGAATCGTTTAAAAATTCGTTTGTGTGTGTACTTTACGTGTATGAGTTTGTTTGTTGGCGTATTACCAAAATTGGTTGAGAAAATTAGGCAGTCGCCCTCCGAAAAGCCAAACAGGAAAAATCTATTGTGAAAAAGCACAACAACAACAATGGTAGTCGGTATTGCCATAGTTCCAGTAATTGATGACGACGATTATAAACAAATTTCCTTTTTTGACGCTTAAGAGGAAATTGTGTGCCATTATACGCGACCGAAGTGCAGCGACAGCAAACAGAGAAAATGCTAGAATAAAGAAAAATGTACTCGCATACGTATTTGTGGCAATTAGCAGCCACAACAGCCAATGGACGCATTGACGCCACATCAAACATTACCAAACATTTTGGGCAATTAATGTGACGCAACTGCCACCAGCAACGCCACCCGTTCGTCCAAATATGAACATCATCGACAGCTAAGTAGTCACCGGTGGTTGCCAACCACACAAGTAGCCCCAGTGTTGCTTTTCGTTGATGAATTAATTTGATGAATGTGGAGCATTAGGTAAAAATGTGTGATTCTGTTCTGTTCTGTTCTGTTCTGGTGCCGTGGCTATGTGGCGGCTTCGTGGCGAAGCATTTACGGCAGATTACATCTCAGAGCCAATTCCACTCGCACTCGCACGCTGCTTGTGTGTTGGCACATGCCGCTAATGGTTGCGACAGTCAAATGCCATCACCATTTCCAGCCAATACCGACCACATTGCCACCACATTATTTCATTAAAATTATTATTAATTTCTTTTCCTTTTTATTCTCCATTTAGGTTCATTCATGTTGGCTTGGGTGTTGCTGATGTTATTGTTATTGTTATTGTTTGTATTTGACGCATTTGGTCTTTTTGGGAGGTTTTCTAATTTGTTTTTAATTTTGCGGCCATTACTCGTAATTGTGACTAATTAGAATCGCATTCAACAGCAAGTGGCAAATGAGCAAACGTTTGAGGTGCAGCGTGGGGGCGCTGTGCGTACACTCGTTGCGTGTAATGTCTAAAATTAAATGTAGTTAGGCGTTTTGGGGGTTTTCACTTTCGATGCAATATGATATGACACCACACCACACAAACGATGACTGACTGTCAGTACAAAAAATCTTAACAAAATAACTATTGTGTCTTACATTTAATGTCGACGGTTGTGCTTTTTACATTTTCTTGTCTGTGGTGTTGCCGAAATGATAGTCGATCCTTATTTGGTTTGACACAAAACATAATTCCACGCATTTGAGCATTTTTATCCCAAGGACCCATTATTATTTACTCTTCAGACATAGCAGGGCAACGCAAAAGAGTTTGAACACCTATTTATTTTTCGTTTTTTAAATCTAAAATAAGCATGAATGTTTTGACAGCGATCAATGATAAAAAAAAATTTAAAATTTCATGCATATTTGTAAAAAAAACATTGGCAAATGTCGATCGACAGATCCTCACTGGAGATAAATCGAAATTTGATATAGCCAAAAATGGTAAAAATGAATGTTACAAAATGACTAAAGTACTTACGTATTACGGTCGACAGAGAATATCCGTTCCGTTTTATGTAGCTTCAAAGTTGATGTTAAAAATACGCATTCGTTCTAAGTTTTTGAACAATTCTTTATGCTGAATGGAAAATCAAATAAAAATTCAATTTATGCACCAATATAGTCATGTTAAATATAAAACAAAGCTTTGGCATTTTTCCTGTGTGGCAATACTTTTTTGAAATAAATGAACAATTCCGGTAAATTTAAAAATTACATTTCAGTTTCAGTTCAGTTTGCTTGTAACAAAGCACCAAAAGTTTGGTGGAAAAAAATTTAAAAACTATTTTAGTTGCAACCTTAAATGACTCAAAAAAAATATGGATTAACATAATCCGGACTCATCTTTTGCTAATAATTGCTTATTTGGTTGTTATTCGCTTTTTCGCCCCCACTAAAAATACGTGATTTTCTCGAAGTGTGGTGCAGTGGCGCATACAAAGGAGGGGGTTTGGGGTTTAAGCCCCCCGAAATATCTTTAAGTTAGTACAGAAATTTTAATTATAACCGTCGCATATTTATTCAATCATCAATAGCACTACTCGACACAAAAAATGCACCTAAAAATAAAAGTGTTTTCTAGACTAACTTTGGGCCACTGAACACAACACTGACAATCAAAAACTTTTTGTAAGAAGCGTTTTCGAAAAATCTTCGAAAAAACATTTTTTTCCTGTTGCAGTTATGAGCACATATCTCGTAAACGAATTATCCGACTAACACAAGCTGTCCATCGGTCAGAAGATAATACCTTAGCCTTTCCAGCAATATACAGATCGTTCAAATCAGATGAGATTTGGCCAATTTACTGACGATGAAAGTTGTAAAAAACTGAATTTTTCGGCGATTTTCAAAAATTATAAATTGTTGAATGATTGTTTTATAGATAAAATAAATTATCTCCTTTGGTTTCAAAATCTAAGATGAAAGATATAATATTTGTGCAAATAACACCAATAGCATCAATAGTATCGAAAGAAAAATGACAAAATTATGATGCACTGAGTGAAAACACCAACTAAGTATAAATTTATTACACCGTGCGAAAAAAAAAATTTTTTTGCCGAGACCCATCCTAATGTTTATATAGGCGTGAAACTAGAGGTCATTTATAGCGACTTGCCAGTTTTTCATTTTCTGACCCAAAGTCCTTTTTAAATGACTTTAAAACTTTAAGGACATACACATTTCAAATATTTTTTTTAATATTTGCGGTTGTGCAATGATGAAGATATGGGTATCAAATGAAAGAGAAAAATTGTCTCCTTTTAACTAAATTTTCTATTTTGAACTTTCAGGACCAGAATATGTCAGGTAGGGAAAACATACATGTTTTGGATCTCAGTCTGTAGATTCATACTTCTAAATTTTATTCTATTGCAAAGTTCTCAAAAAAGGTACACAAAACCCCCCCGAAACAAAATCCTGCGTGCGCCACCGGTGTGGTGTAAAACTGAAACCAGCAAGCGGTCAACAAAAATTAAATTTCTTATAACTTTTCTTAAAGATAAGATGAGCGTAGATGTTAATGATGAACAAAGGCAAAGTTTGTGGCTACTTGAACTACATTTCTAAAATGTCTGGCGTTCAATTTCAGGGCGTACCTACATATGCTGTTTTTATTACAAAATATTTCGACTGGCTTTGACATTTTGCTTACTATGGCAGGTGGGCATGGTTATGGTCGGATTAAGCCCATTTTTTCAGCATATTATTTAATTTCCCCCAAAACCCTATGAAGAACATTTGGTTGGCCTGCAACCATTTTTTGTATTTCTAGCCGCAGCTTGTACAAGTATGGAGACAAGACGTGTAGCAATGGTAAATTTTTGACAAAAATTGTTGGTTGAACTTTGGCAGTTTTTAAACAACACAAAACCTTAATATCATCATACGCATACTTATCAAAATAGTGGTAAAAGCTTTCAATATGAATAAATACGATATTTCAAAACATTATATGTTCGGTACATTGTAATAGTACTGTTTACAGAATAAACACAATCAAAAACCAAAAATAAAATATAAACAGCATTAACACACACATCTCTCTAGTTCCATCCGCAAATCGTCTCATTAATTTGTTTTTTAATGATCATTTGCATTTTTGTTAATTTACTGCAAACTGCAAAATAACACCAACTAATTGTTTATTGTAATTATTCGTGTTTTCTTGATATTCGTATGAAACACACTCACGTGTGATTTGTAAGGTGCTAACTAAGCGCAATGTGAATTCTTAGCTCATGATACAAATGAAGCGTCAATTAATCACGGGTCTCTGCCTATGGACTGGCGAAATGATCCGCAGCCACTAGATTTGCAGCCTTCACGTGAGTGGAAATTTGTTAAATTAAATGTTAATAAAGCAGTCGCCGGCATAAATCAATTCACCAGAAGACGACAACACCCGGACAACAGAGTAGCGGAACGGAATTCAAAGCAACAATTTTAATTACCAAAATTATGACCGAAAATTATGACAATGTCTGTTTTATTGCTATTGACGATTTCTGTTTGTCGGCTTAAAACGGCAGCCAACATTTTTTTTGGATATTTTATGCCCGTTTTGCTTAAACTGACAGCAGCATTTACGCGTAACGACATACACGATCGGCTTAAATACTTAACGGAAATTAATAACCACAAATTTTCAATACCCTTTCAAAACATATAACCAAGGGAGTGAGTGGACTGCTCCACAATTCAGCAATTGCTGGAAGTAAAAGAGAAGAAGCAATAACTGGGGAGCTGACTACAGTGGGCCCCTCTCCGTGTGTGTGTGGTAAAAATTTGCCGAAATTTGACACAGCGGCCATTATTGATATTGATTGTTAGTCGACTCTAAAAAATACTAATTTTATGTTAAATACTAATTTTATGTTGAATAAAAGTTCTCCCACTTAAGGTTATTCGAAAATGGTATTCGTTTGAAGCATTCCAGGCAGGCGCCAAATTGCGCCCGAACTGCCGCAAAAGTATTTTAACACAAAATTGAGTTATGGTGTAAGAAAGGCAAGGGCCGAAAATCGATTTAATCCTTGCATCGCCTACAGCGCTCGACACACACACACATACGCACGTGCACACGCATACATTAATTGACAGCAGACCTACAGCAGCGCATCAGCGCCAGCAACATGCATGAGATTGGTAGATGGTACAACCGAGCCCTATTCGCTTACTTGAAAGTTCGATCAAAAGTAACCACACAAAGAATCCAATAAAGAAGAAATTATCAATTTATTTCACGCCTTTATACCCAACAACAACCACAGCAGCGGCGCGAGTAAAATGACAGCATGAAAAACGAGAAAATACTGCTTTGTGGGTATAAGTGTTGTATGCAGTAGATGAGCTGCACAGGCAACGGCGAACGGCTTAATTACAAGGAAACAAGAAAGAACAAAATTATAAAAACGCTCACAGATCGTGCTGGTAAAACACATATAAAATACGTAAACATATCGCCACTTCAATGAAAAAATCGAAGTAACTAACTAACTAAATAAAGTAAATTTTTGTTTTCATTCTGATAACACTAACCAGGTATTGGTTTACAAGTCTGAAGATTGTGAGTTCGAATCCTGATTGATTCCTCAAAAATAAATAAAAAATTTAATGAAATAATAAAAAAGAAAATAATTACTTATTTACGTAATGCTTCCAACCTAAAGTTTTATTTCGTACTAGCAGGGCCCCGCGGCTTTGCACGCAAGTTTAATGTCAATGGGCCCAATAAATCAAGTTTCTTCATACAACACTGTAGGGGCGGTGCCACGCTCCTTTTATGCAATGCCCAATCCATTCTTCCAGTCGAAGGGTGCGACCCAGTTTCATTGATGTGCGACTCGTGGTTCCAAAGTTACGCGGAAAAGTTGCGTCACACAAAATTTGCCACGCCCCTTGCCCAACGCCCATAAAATTTTACCAGAAGAATTACACATTTATGGCACGACGGTATACAAAATTTCAATGCTATCCGACTTATTATTCCGAAGCTATTCCATATTAAAAATTTGGATTGCATGGGCGGTGTCATGCCCCCACATTCCCCCTGTCGAAGGGCATGTCTAAGTTCTAAGATTATGCCAAATGTCATTGATGTGTGACCTGTAGTTCCAAAGTTATTCAAAAAATTTGGGTAGCTTAAAAAGTGCCACGCCCCTTGTCAAACGCATGTACAATTTAACCACTGGAACGACACGTCTAAGCCATGGCACTGTAGTAAATTTCAATGTTATCCGACTTATAATACCTAAGATATTCCACATTTAAAATTCGGGTTGTATGGGAGGTGCCACGCCCACCTGTCGGGTCATGTTCTCACTGTGTGGTTCGCCGAGATTTAGTCAAGAAAGATTCAGCTCAATCGGCCGTCTAGTTTTTGAATTTTAGTGTCGTGTGATCAACAAACAAACAAAGAGATTAATTTTTTTTTAATTTTTATATATGAGTATAGATGTCTTGCGGCCCCGACACGCGAACAATGGTATAATCCGGAATTCATGCTAGGGGACCTGACGGACATTTTCTTCATTGACGGTTTCAAGACCGATAGAGGTACTAATCTGGATGACACCTTAATCTTAGGAGCGTTGGCAACCGTCCTAACGGAATGGATAATGGAGAAAATATGGCACGGGAAACATATAGGAGTCTGTAGTAATGTAGTAAGAATGTAAGATGAAGTTTAGGTCGGTTCCGCGACATAATAAGCTACAACTTATCTGGGTTCCTGGTAAGGTAACGAAACTGCCGTTAATTGACTAACTGTGGATTGGGGTGTACACCCTTGAGACCAGCGCCAATAATCGGTACCAGTCTAGCCGGCACCCTGAACAAGATCAACTCCTGTGTAAACAGCTTACATAGGGAGCGTAAGTCTAGCTTGGGAAGCTGTGGGACCGCCAAGTTTTTTTTGTTAAGTCCGAACAGGAAGGTAGGGGTATTCCTTTTGAGTTAAGGCATAAAAACATCTTCGCCGGATGGTCGGACTAATCACAGGACATAATCCATGGGCCCAACATTATTATTATTATTATTATTAGGACGTAGGCAATGGTTTGCCCTTTGTGCCCTGGCTTGCACCTCCCCCCTTGCAGAGCAAGTAAAGGGCCAACAGATCATCCCATGGAAATTCATGCAGGAAGACGTGTAGTCCCCTTCCTTTCCCTACCACTTACTTTCTTTTTTTCTTTGTTATAGCCCCACCTCATTTTCCTCTATCACCCTTTTCTTCTTGAACCTTAAGTATAATGGCCTACCTAGCCTGAGTGCTTAAGAAATTTTACCTTCTTGGGTTCACTTGCTCGGCTCGCCTCATATTCATCCATCCATACTTGCGGCCCAACACGATTTAAGAAAATATTTGCCTACTAGCATTTTCTTTAATAGTGTATCCTGCATTTTGTCAAATGGGAAGGAGGTGATTTAAATAGTTGGGCGGAAAATGTCATTTGTACGTGTGTGTAATATGTTTACGTGTTTGTGATATTTAAAGCTCGAGAGCTGAACTTTAAGCTTATAGATTTTCAACCTCAAAAGTGTTAAATTTTCAAATTCAATATCCTACGTTTGCACTATTATTTTCAGTCCAACACACAAAGAAGCTGCTAAGAAGGTGTTACGTTAGCGCCTTCTCCCTCAAGGATAATTACAACTTATTCCTTAAATGAAAAATGTAGACACCGCATTTTCCTTGCCTCTTCGGCAGTTAAATATAAGCATTGTTTGCTATATCTTCGGCAGGATTTGCCAAACTCGTCTGTGCCCGCACTCATTGTTTGCTGATTTCGTGTTTTGCTTCTCTGCGCCATTCTTCTTACTCGTTGTTCTTTCTGGTTGCGGGCCGTACCCATAGTGAGGCCTCAGCTGTGGTCAAGTCAATCGTCGGAGGATAATGAATGAATTCCATTGAAGATTTATGCGAGTTTGATGATGCCGCCCTCAGAGTGCTTCTATTTTTTGCTTTTGTTGTCGTTGTTGCTGCATGTTTTCCTCCCATTTCGCACACAAAGTGCCGCCGACACAAAGTGCTGCTGCCGGTTTGCTGTCGGTTTATTGGTTTGGCGTGCAATCGCTTGTGTGATGTGGCCGCTTTTGCAGATCAGCGGTACGTTTAGTGTGTGGTTAAATTGATTGAAGGTCGATTTTTGTTGTAGTTGCTTGTTGTGTGCGTGCGATTAGAACACGTGTTGCACACGATCGGTGTCGAGCACAACTGCAGTGCTAAATTTATTTTGACAAATGACATTTCAATCGTATTTACTGGCACAGCGGGGCTGCTGCAGAAGGTGTCGTGTGTTACACATTATGTGTAGATACCCCTGGCTTTGGGATAGATAAAATTGAACGGGACATCCTTGGAGACATCAGAATTCTTGTTCGTCGATCATACCGTGGCAATTTTAACGCTTTGAATACTTATTACTTCAAGTGTTGTTTTCTACAAAAATATTCTTTTAAAAACCACACCCCTTATTTGTTCACTAAAATATAATATTCAGTGACGTTAAGCATAAATAAATACACACATCAGTCGGTAGAGGCAATTGAAGAAGCTACTTAACTTTAAGAAATAATACGAAAAACATGTTAACCATACTATGGATCCCAACCCTGCGGCATTGGCCCTTCTGAGGTACTTCCAGCCTAACAACGACGCTTACGTCCTTGGGCGCTGCGTAGTTACCTACAGCAGCGTCCAAACCACTTACGGCCTCACAATCGGCGCACGGCCGCGTGCGCTCCATGCGCAACGTGATCGCCGATCAAACGTGGTAATCCGCATCTAATAATGTGGAGCGAAGTTAATTTTCTCTGCCAGCCAAGCTGCCATGTGGCCATGCAGCGGCAGCGCACGATTCTCCAGCGTACAAATTATCACGATCGAAAGCAGCGGTCGGCTGTGGTGCGGCAGCTTGGCATGCTTCAGAGATCGTTCGTCTGCAGACCTCCCCGGTGTGCAAGTTAGTGGAGAGCAGCGGTGTTGTGGGAGGGAATATATGTGCCCGAAGGGAGTCAGCAATGAAGTCATTGCAGTGATTGTTGTTTGCTTTGACTGCGAGTAAAGGGAAGCCAAAAGCATCGGAACATTGAGCTACACATGTACTCGTATGTACGTGTTTGTTAAAGATAATGGTTATGAAACTGGAAAATAAAGTAATTTTTTTCAATGAAACAGCTATTTCGCGAGAAGCTTTTTAAATTACATTTAAATGTCAAACGCCTGCAAGTATGCTAAGCACGTGCAATGTGGCGTATTATAGGTACTTAATAATTTCAGTCAATCGATTTCAGCGGCCGTCTTAATTTTCCTGAGCTGTAAATTTTAAAGACAGATATACATACATACATACATACTTACCTTCAGTGACCCTTTCAAGTTGTTAGCAAATTTAATCTGAAAACGTGTAAACAGCTTTCCAGCAGCTTATTGCTCGCTCCACTTTCAAGTCCTACTTGAAAACACCGCCGACACCGCCAACACCACCAACGACTACCGCCTTCCACAAAGTCCGTCTGGCAATTCGTTCTCTCGCTCCACCGAGTTCTACACCACAGCCGCAACGTAGCGATGATTTTATTTCATAGATAATTCGCTTAAATTATGGCGCGGCAAACGTTTTGTAGCCGCAAACACCTAACGGCGACCTACAGCAGCGTTGCTGATCTTGGCAATGTTCTCCTCACTGCTGTGTACCTGTGCTGGCGACTGCCACTGCGACCGATCACGATGAATCGAGTTGAATCGCTGAGCTTAGTTGCAAGTCAAAATGTACCGGTGCAGCTGAAGTGGGGTGGAAAGTGAGTCGAACAGTCGATTGGAATTGAATGTGCGCGTTCAATTGTGAGATGATCGCGACGTGTGGCTGTTGTTGTGCTGCAAATCAACTGAAATTGAAGCCAACCAACGATTGGAGCGTAGAGGAAATTTCACATATGATGAACAAGAACGGATAATCCCCAAGAATTTAAGTATATGCAGCGAGAATTATTCTGACAGGTTCCCATTCCCTTTTAGCTCCCATGCCTCTACATCACAATTGTCCAAATTTCATTACATCAGACGCAAATGGGACAGACTAACTCATGCATGAAATTAAACTTGATTTAATAAAATTTCGACAACAGTCGTCAAATGCAGACGAATCGAATTGGTATGCAATTGACAACGCTAAACACCTATTAACGCTGACACCGCCTTCTCCAAGCGTGGCCCAACCCACGCACATGCGCGCCACACTGACCATCACCAGCGCATTACCATTCATTTTAATAGTTTGTCACAACTGTTAATTGAAAAACCTGTCAAGCATACTTGGCGACGCACAAAAGAACCAACAAGCTGTCGCACGCCCCCCACAGCGAATCAAAATACAAAAAGACACTTTGACATGCACCTCAGACACCACAATGAAGTTGAAGATGTTGCCGATGATAAGAGCAAAGAGCAGCAGCGGCAGAAACAGCGGCGGCAGGAAACGTCGAGGAAGTGTAAAGTGTAAGATTGACAAATTGAATTGAACAAAGTCATTCACTTGGAAAAATTCATTAAGTCGATGGCTGCCGGCAGCGCCATCAACGCCATTAACACAGTCGAGCACCAAGTCACCAATGCCACTGCGGCTTCCATCCAGGTCATAAACGTGGCATGAGCACTTTATGCCACATTACGAGCACCGCAACAACAACAACCACACTATAATATTCTCGATATAAAAAGTCTCGCTGCGTGTGACACACCTTGAATGTCATTTTGACACATTTTGACTGTAAACAGGGTGTGTATGCGTGCACGGTGCGACGTGTATTCACTTGAATTGCGACTCTTCACGCCGTCCATTAATTTGTCTACTCATCTGTGTGTGCGTTCTTCTCTTTTGTTCCGTTCTTGTCTGTCCAACAAGAACGGAATAGAACATTTTAAGCACTCAACTTTCGGTAGGATATATATCTCACCAAGTACGCGGCGTCTCTCGTGGTATTGTCCATACATCTTTGTATTTTTTTCGCACGCTAAAGCAGATTTTACGAACATGTCACCAGCGGCAATACCAGTGTCGAGACACGGCTGCATAAGCCGTAAACTGTGGCATTTCCACTCCCACTTCCACTGCCGCTCCAACTTCCACTTCCGCAATTTTCAGGCGCAACTAAACTTTATTTTGTAATAAGCACTCGCATGTGTAAGAGCCGAAGCTGGTGTTTGTTCCGCAAAGGATAATGAATATTGCGCGCGAGGGGTGAGGCGGCTGTCGGCGGGCTGACGCACAGGTTAAACTCACTGCGGCACAAGTGCGCGCATCGAATGCGATTACTCACAGCGCTGACTTTATTATATTAGCAAAGTTAATGAACTCGAAATTTTAACATTTATTATCCTTTTGTGGCGAAATTAGAAATTGCGTGATTTATGAACGGGAAAAAATTCATTGCACTTGAAGGAGAGAACGAAAATTCTCTGAACTGAGGGCGAAGTGTAGGGAACGAAGAAGAATAAAAATTTAGTCAGCGGATCAACACATTCATTGCAGCTGGACGGTCTCGTATCTTTTTAATATATAAAATTCATTCCAAATACTCATTACTGTTGCTCGTCTTACAAATGCATCGCAACATTAAAATGATGAGCTGCGAACGCGGCTTTCAAGTAAAGGTCAACCCCTGCTTCAAAACGCCAATTAATTTTCGCCAGCTATGAGTTTCGGATAGGCGGGAAGTTTTGGTCATTTCTACATCGTTTAAAAGGCTATAACAGTAACAACGTTCGAGAGCACACAACTGAAGCTGAAACTCACATTGCGTCGATGTTGGTCGCGTTGGCAGTAATTGCAGCTGATTACATGGCCGCAAAGCGGCAATTACGAACTCCATCGACTCGATACTACTCAACTGCAGTTGGTGATCGCCGCTCGTCGCTCGCCTAATATGCATGACGCATGCGCGTAATTATAATTGGCAAAAATCGTAGTGGAAAATAATAACCACGACGAAGCCCGCCTTCCCGACACACACACACACACACACAGTCGAGGTTGGTTGTCATAGAAGGGAGAAATGTCGTCGGTCACTGCTGTGTTAGTCGTCAGCTCCAGCTCCATTAACAACACCAGCGCCAGTGAGATCATGATCAGCGCCACTATCAAGACGACAGTATGTGCGGCACGACCATAATGACCAGCAGCGTCGAAGTTGTCGCTGGTGCTGTCACTTTTACACGCAACTTTTTTTCACGCCATTTTTTGTGTTGCGAGTTGCCTCCGCTCCGCATTCGTATAAGTTGAACTCCACCTCGGCATTCCTCGCTCGGTGCCCCAGCAGCCAGCTCATTAGGCCTTGTTCAGTGCCTCATCGCTTGCATATCAGTGCTCACAATTTATAATATTCTCAACAGTTGGCAACTCTGGCGCAAGTTCGACTCAATTCCATTGGGAGTTGTGGCCCATACTCATTACTTACTTTGGGACTTCATGCCCATTAATGTCAGTTGCGCATTAAAAATCGATGGATTGGACCCGAGGAGCGACTGCGTCGCGCCGGCCCGCCGCATCGCGTTTTTAAAGTTGGCGCGTTGTGACGCGTCTCTGTCGGCGGCGGCAAAAGATCAAAGCAACGCGAAAAAACCACCATCATCCTCTTCTTTAAGGTGGTAATTATGCCTCACGTTGGCCGTTGCGTCGCATCGCGTCGCTTTTCGTTTCGTTGTTTCATTCGTTGGCTATTGGCAGTTGGCCGCCCGGTTTGCTGCTTCGTTAATGCAAACGATCGCCTTGCGAGGCGATGCGCATTCGTGTGTGTGCGTGCAGTAAGGTGGGGAATAGGTTGGGGTTTATGTTTTTATTATGGTGTGTTTTGCTAGAACCACCGGGAAGAAAATCCAAAAGCGTACACCAACAGCCTCAAATGATTAAGAAGTGTTTGTGGGCACTTCTTCCGATTCTGATAGCTCGTGTTGAGTGGGTGCGTTTTCCATTTTTACCTTTTCTTTTCATAAATTGGAACGTTAACGATTTTAATTAGAAGGCTCTCAAATGGTCTCTCAAACCTCTTTCAAATGATTATTAAGATCTCTCGTCAGGTCTCGTCTCAACCCATTGCTGGTCCTAAAAAAAATTTCCGACTCGGAAGTAAAATTCTGAACACTTGAATTCCATAGTAAATCCAGCAGTGGGCTGATACTTCAATTAAGAAATAGAAAAGCTCCGCTGAGTTCTCAACTTCGTTTGGGCATAATTCAGAAAGACGAAGATTTATTCAATTTTATATGTACGTATGATAGTTCCTAATGGACAAGTATACGTAAATAGTATACAGTTTGTCAAGTAAATGTTTGCAAACTTAAAAAAGGTAGAACAATTATTTTGAAAAGCTCATAAATATAACAGAAATTGCAATATTTTGAAATTTTTTTAAGATATAGATTGATAGTAATGTTTTTTTGATTCGCGTATGTGTGTAACAGTGTAAAAAATCAAATAAGGAAATGAAGCTATACTTCAAACTGTCAAAAAATTCGTCTTCTTTTAAAACCAAGATTGCATTGAAAATTTGGCTCCGAACAGAGATACATCAGTTCCGCATTCTATTTTTATATCCAAAGACATTTCCCTTATTGAGATACGGGGGTTTTCATGAACTTTTCGGATGAACTCAAGAAAACTCTCTGACAGAGAAGAAAGAAATTCTCTGTCAGAGAGTTTTCTGGGTCGTCCAGGAGATACTTTCAAATCAATTAGACATTAGAATCAAATAGACATTAGTTTGATATTTTTTATATGAGAGTGAAATATTCAATTAATCTATATTTTTCAAATAATTTCAAAATATTGCCATTTCTGTTATGTTATAAGCCTTTCAAAATAATTTTCTACCCCTTTAAATTTGCAAACATTTACTTGACAAACTGTATTTAGTACACAGTATATTTGTGTAAATAGTATATTTGTGTAATCAGAATCATTAGGAGAATCGCTCCGGCTATGTTCGCCGGTATGTCTATCAACCGGTTCGACAAGACAGCACTCAAACCATTTCAGATATTTGAGTGAATTTTGTATAGATTTCACTCGAGCTCCAACTAACGACTGATTGCAAAATTTGCAGAATGCGCCGTCTTTTAAGAATGTTTGCTAACAAATAAGACAAATAATTTTATTAACCGAAACAATCTTAATTACATTAATCCATTTCCAATCATAAAATTATGAAATGTATTAAACGTTTTTGACGTTGGAAAGAAAAAAATGAAATTAGGCTAATACGTGGGAGTTGATTAATTGCATTGTACAAACGAGTCAATCAAAATCTACTCCTTTTTACATTTTAATTTTTACCGTTTTCAAGGAACCTTTGCTGACGGACAGTGGCAAATGGTACGCACAACATTTACAATTTCAGCAATTACCTGCTTTTTACCACAACTTTCCCAATTTGTTGATCGTTGATCATTCATTGTTCCCCTTTTACTCGCTTTTGTGCTTCCTGTTTCACTTCGCATGCTTCAACGGTTACAATTAACCTTAATTGAAATTACTTCAACGGCTGCTGTTGAATTTCTTAAACTTTCTGACCGCAACTCGGCCGAAGTCCGCTGAGTAGCTTCACTAATGCCGATCCATACTTGCGCGTTGTTGTTCTGGCTTTCGCTCACAGTCCATATTCAATTGGAATTTTGGTATTGTTTTTTGGGCGCATGTGGTTAACTGTGCAAATCAGTGGCGGATCCAGGGGGGGGTGGTTTGGGGGTTGAACCCCCCCCCCCGAAATATGTGGATCGACTATAAAACTACATACAAATTAAAAGACATTTTATAAATTTTAAGGAATTACTTTTTAAAACCCCCCCCGAAATATTTTTCTGGATCCGCGCCTGGTGCAAATGGATTCAATTGAAAAGCTGCTGACAAAAGCTGTCAGTAAAGGGTGTTGGAAAATCAAAACGATGTCATTCAATGGCTGACAATTAGTAAAGCGCAGTAGTAAGCCACGATCGCGCCATTTATGAAAAGAAATGGGAATTGGTTGATTCAATACAGTTGTGGCGTAAGGGCGATGAGCGAGAGCACAATAGAGGTAAAAGTGGTAACCATTTAAATTTAAATATGCTAAATTCATTCTTGTTGTTAGTTATTATGTTACCCAAATGAAGCAAGAACAATAACGAATGGAATATTTGAGGTTAAAATCAACCAATGTATTTTGGAAGTTAGAAAATCAATCATTTCGGTTACAAATACATGAAAGAACCGATAAGTATTTGTATATTCTTTTGTAACAAATATCAATAATTTTCTTTAGCAATTGATATCAATATTACGCGATACCCACATTACGGACAGCAAGTGCGTCCAAACTGTTTAGTTATTAAAGATCCCTTATCATTTATTTATATATTTGTAGAATACTTTTCGTGTAAAATTATAGATGTTTTTCTAATTAACAATTGTACTCCGTTTTCACTACATTTGATTGTTGAAAACACTGATTTTGTACGTTGGTCGGTAAAAACAGCACAGACAAATTTCTTGCGTTCGTTATCTAAGGTACTCAATGGGAAAAATGAGCTTGTTCGTTCGATCGATTTTTATTTACCAGATGAAACACAGCACAGTATAGTATGTGCAAATGCGAAACGTATGTTTGAATGCAGAGCATTTTCTTATTTCTCATTAATTCTTAGAAATGATTTCAAAAATTTTGGAATTAAATCATTTACGTAACTAATACTTTATTCAGATAGCTAGGTAAATTGTGCAATTAAGACATTTTCTCATTTTCTCAATTTATCCTTTAAATTGAACTGAATTTGTCATACAAAAATCTTAATTTGGCTAATTGCAATGACCATAAATTGAGCTCGATTCACCATGCAACCCTGTATCGTGCTGATACGGACAAACAAATTCATTGACAATTAAGGGAACCGAAACGATTTTGAGAAGCTGACAAACGTGAAAGACGTTTAACATTTGTTGACTTTGAAATTTCGTTCAAAAAATTGTGTAAATAATAAATTGAGTAAATTTGCAAGCAAGCAGCTATGACAACTGTCAATTCAATTTTAATTTTAATCAATAAAAAAAACCTCAGCAATTCGAGAAATGAGAAAGTTTGTAAGTAATTTTAACCGTTTTGGGCATTTGCAACTCCGCCAATGTTCCATTTTTCACTCATATTTGAAATTGAAAATCGCCACAAAATTTCAAAGCACAAATAAATTCGTTTTGTTTACGTGACAGTTTGACAGCTTATACTTTTTTTCAGTAGCTGCAAATTCTTGCAAATAAAAAATTTACCGGCAGAAACTTGCAGCTACTTTTTCCTCTCTGACGTTTTTACGCAAGTTTTTTGAGTTTGTGAATGCTTTGCCAGTAAAAACGTGCAACAATTGTACAAACTTTTTGATATTAAGCACACCTATTACTAAATGTACAACAAATGTTTCAAAACCGTTTTTTATACATAAACAGAAAAATTATTTATACCGTCAAAACAAAAACATGTTCGATAACAGCTAAATTGAGGTGTGTGAATGGCAAAAGTGATAAACTCAAGAATTATTTGGCTGTTTAAACAGGACAAAAGAAATGCTTAATATTGTGATGATAATGCTCTGCGTAATTGCTGACCCCCTAGCATAGGCAACACAATAACACTTCACGGGCATTTGGCAGCAGCATTGCATACATTTAGGGGGCATGGTAATTTTACGAGAATTATCGCAGAGACGGTTCGAGGTGATACTGGAACGTTCGAGAATGAGTTGCGCTCCGGGCAGCTCTAAGTCGTACATCAATGAAACTTGGTATGACCATACCATTTAGTCATATCTATCGACAGAGGGAATGGGGCGGGTATTTAACAAGAAGGCGTCGCACCGTCTATACAACTTAAATCTTTTATATGGAATAGCTTCGGAATCGTTAGCCGCACAGCATTGAAAGTTGGTGTACCGTTGTCTCATAGATGTGTCATTCTACTGGTGAGATTTGATCAGCGTTGGACAAGGGGCGTGGGACATTTTTTATAACCCAACTGTTACGCAGAAAACACACACACACACCAGTAAAACTTGGTACGAACTTTCCACTTAGTAGCACAATTCGACTAAAAGAAAGTTGTGAGCATTGGACAAGGGGGCGTAGTACCGCCTGCTTTTTTATATACATAAACTGTGTGTCCTGACTGACTGACTGATTGATTGATTGACTCATCATCATGAACTATGGGTACTTCTTGAAGAATGAACCTCCGCTAAGACGGAATTTTTTTAAATTCGGGGTCTAAAGCATGTATTAAGGGAAGGCTCCCCTGGATTTGGGCAAAAATAAGGCAAAGTTTGTAATTTTTTTGTGGGATAATGACAAGGCGTACAAACTTCCGGTTTTGACTATTAAATTCGTCTATTATTTAGGAGTTTAAAAAGTTAAAAAACTTGATGAACTTGACTTTCTAAAAACTTCAAACGCGTTTATCTCGAAACCATTTTTTCCAATCTAACTGAAATCCCCGGACTTGATCTAATGATCCGATTTTCTTCATCTAAAAACTGCTCGAATGTATTTGATTTTCTGTATGCCTGTAACTAACAATTTGCATAAATAGTTATTTATTTTTAATTTTTAAATGTGGTTGAAATTAAAAAAAGATGCAAAAAATTGAACTTTTTACTTCAAATATTCATTGTGCAAGAATTTTTCGTTTAAATTTTTTGAGTCTAGTTCAATGCACAGACAATTTTGTTATCTTGAAGTAATGACAATGCTTTTTGATTTCAGTCCACTACAAGAGGCTGCAGGATTACAGTTCTCGAGCGATGTTTGGCGCGCAGAGGCCTACGGAAATCGCCATTTTGTAGCCGCCATTTTGAATTTCATAAAGTTTTTTAACTTTTTAAACTCCTAAATAATAGACGAATTTAATAGTCAAAAGTTTGTACGCCTTTTCATTATCCCACAAAAAAATTACAAACTTTGCCTTATTTTTGCCCAAATCCAGGGGAGCCTTCCCTTAACGTGTTATATGAAGAAACGTGATTTAATAGACATATTGATTTCGAACTTCCTGCAAATAATGTAGATCAAAAATAATTCAACCTGTATTTTATAATTTTTTGAAAATCAAAATTTAACTGAACCAACAATGGGTTAAGATTTGTTTACGGGAAGACTCGAAAAAACATGAACCGATAGGCCTATTGACTTCAAAAATTGCAAAAATACTTGAAATAAAAAAATTGGACACGCGTTTCTAATTATTTTCAAAATCGAAATTTAGCAAACTAAGGGTTAAGAATTTGTTTAGAGTAAATGTGAAAACTCATGATCTAAAGGGCCTTTTGACGTCAAAATTTTTGGAAACACTTGACATCAAAGATAATAGACATACGTTTTTTTAAATCAAAATCTGACGGGGTCACCAATGGGTTCAGAATTTGTATCGGGTGAAACAAGAGAGCTTGCGTGCGAAGCCGCTTGGCCCAGCTAGTAAAACAATAATTATAGAAATTTCTTAAATTAGGGCAATTTTTTAATTCCTAAAAATATAGATAATAATTATTTTAGGTCTCTGATTAATACTAATACATAACAACAATAATAGGAACAACAAATTCGCAATACTAAATTCATTGGATTTGCTTTCGATTAAATCTAAATCGATATTCATTACGTTAATTGACCGTGCTGACTTTACCAAATATAATTGTCCAGATTAAATGAAATTGAAACGTTACAGCAATTGCAGCGCCGACCATTCAAAGCATTGCTCAAAAACAAAACGCACATATAAAACAAGTTAAACAATAAAAGCGTAATTATTGTTAATAATACATCATTAAAAACGTTGGTGAATGTAAATGTCTACGGCCCTCTAGTGGCGCGACTGCGCGGCAGTGAGCTCAGTCTGTAGGTGCTCAAGTGCAACAGTTCAGTCGCTTCACGCTGCCATATGCCAAAATGGCACAGTTGGTAATAAAATGGAATTAACAACAACATTCACTACAACAACGGCGACGACGCTGACGACAACTGTAAAACAATAATTTCAATGAAATGTCGCAACTGACAGCAAAAGTATAAATTCATTAATTTATTTACGATGGCACAGACCACATTGTGCAGAGGGCTGGTCAAACGACCATGCAGCAGAATGAACCCAAAATTACGCTGAAATTATAGCAACAATCATTTTAAAATTGAATTACATCCAATTACTCGCGTTCGCATTCATACTCGTCGTTGTAGTCGTGGTCGTGGTCGTGGTTGCTGTCGTTGATATTGTCATTGTTGTTACCTACTACTTTTGTTCTTGTTGTTGCTGCTGGCGCTGTTGCTGTCAACGGCGGTGAAGGGCCAATGGCGAGCAGACGTGTCCGGGGAGGATCCAACAACTGCAATCACATTAATGTAGGACTGAGTATGTGTGTGCGCGCATGTCTATGTGCCCAACGGCCTTTTGGGGATACAGCCATTGGCGGTAGATGGATGGACATTACAAATGCAAATGGAAATGAAATTCAATTGCCCCAAATGGGACACATAAAAAACATACAAACATAGGCGTGGTAGGGTTAACGCCTGACAGTATGCTGTAAAAAAAGCAAAATTATGGTGTTATACATATGTGTACATATGTGTGTGTGCGCTTGCGTGTGTAGTAAAAACCTATTCGAATTTATACAGGCGCTGACAAAAATGTCTGCGACATGGCACCACACACGACTGACGACCAGTATTGCCAGAATCTTTCGAAAAGTATTAAAAATGAAAAACTCTATTTTATTTGAACAAATAATTAATTTAATTAATTAATCCACAAAACCAATGGTAACATAAAAATAGAGTAGGTATCTATACATAATTTAAAAAAGTACTAAAAAGTATATATAATATAAAAATTAAATAAAAACTACCCCCTTATATTAAAATCATAACTACGTATTGTGAATGATAAACAAATAAAGTTATGAAACTGAAATCCTCGATCAATAAAACTTCGTTTTTCATTTTCACCCAATTCTAATTTTGTATCCATTAGTGTGTTAATTTGAAATTGAATTCTAAAAAAAACATTTTTTTTAACAACCACAGACACAAATATGTATTTTTACGAAAATACAATTTTCTTGTGCACGACAACATGGATGGTTGCGGACAGCTAGGAACAGCCTTAGTGTCGTAATCAGGCTGTCGGGCCAATTTTTTGTGTATGGATGCAGCATTCTTTTGGATCCCTAGTAAACAAAACTAAAATTCAGCAAAATGCAGATTCATTAATAATTAATTAATATAATTGACTGGCACGACAGCCCGCTTACGCGAGACTAAGGCCTAGCTTCCCGCAACTACCCGTGTTGTGCGTGTGAATTTGTACACGGGTTGGAGGGACCTACAGTTTTATGCCGGTTCCGAACCGCAGGTTGGGAGCTTTTTCATAAGCAATTTTTACTCTCAGAGGTTTGCCATTTCCAGCTGAGAGGACAGCCACCGAAAGAGAAATCGAGTTTTCCCGTTATTTTTTAGGTGTTATTACAGGCAGTATTTGAACCTGAGGTTGCAGCCTGCGACTCGCGGTCGCACTAACGCACTAACCAACTGAGCCACGGCGGCTGCAGATTCATTACGTTCCTAAAAAGAGTAACATAATAAAAAAAATGAACTTACTACAGCCGTGTCTGGGTATAGTGAACACCCTATATAGCGAACACCCAAATTTTGACATGGAGCCTTTAAATATTGAACACAATTTTTAAAGCAATTTCAAGCAAAAAGCAAAAAGTGTATTTTGAGCAAATAAAACGAATTTTGAACAAAAATATTAACCTTGATATAGTGAACAACCTCAATACTGTGAACAGGCCTTGCAATAATTAGTTCACTATATCCAGACACGACTGTATATATAAACTTGCCCATAATCTTATTCCGAAAAAATCATTGAAGTGATGACAAAAACATCCTTGTGGCAGCACTAGGGGCGATGCTCTGCGCATGTGGGTGCTGTCGGTTGTGACAGCACATGAATTATTGTCCACCACGGTACAACGACCGATGTATTCGTATGCAGAAGCTACATTAGTGAGCAGCTGGGCAACAGTACGATTGCCGACGCATTTATTCACTAGTCTCGTTGCCTGGCATTGATGCAAGTTGCAACAACTACAAAATGCCAAATGCCTTCCCGGACGCCCCTCGTACGCTGTGCGGTTGCAACTCCACATCCGATTGGCTGCTTGCACTGATGACGTCCTGAACGTGAGCGCATTAACACGCCTACAACAACATTTGCGCCGCTGCTCTTTCGCTCTCTGCCGAACGCATAAACAACAACAAAAACACAGCCACGAGCCACATTTATACGAAAGCAGACGTAAGAAAAACATACATATTAACTTTTTTGTTATTTTCTCTGTTTCCTTCTCTTCGTTGAGCAGTTGTTGGTTTAAGTTGCTTAAAAGAAATGGCAGAGTTGCAACATGCTGGCCGGACACACTCGCAACATGTTTGATATCGTCGATGAGGCAGTGCACGCGCCGATGAGGTAGTTGGAAATGGACGAGGCGTATGGAATATACAGTTGAACCTCGATTATCTGGGCCTCCATAAGCCGGGAACATCCAATCTAAAACCGGGATGCTGAGTGGTTGATTTTATACCTCTATTAACCGTGATTTACCTCTTTTATCCGTGAAGCACATGTACTTGTGTTTGTTTTTGTATATATATATATTATATATATAAATATACATATTTATTTAAAATAAATGCATTTTTTGAAATGGAATAAGATTTATTGATGCAAATGTACCTTTATAGAAGCAGTTTCACATGTTATTATCAAAAATAAACATAATACAATTTATAAACGATTATATGTAACCTCTTTTAACCGGGTTTTTCGATTATCCGTGATGAGCCCAGTCCCGAGCAACCCGGATAATCGAGGTTCAACTGTATACAAATTCGACTAAAAAAACTATACTATAAACTACTATAGTTTCAGAAACTATGAAAATCACTTAGGGTAATTTTTATCATATACGCAATAAATAATAATAAAAAATGGCTGGGAAGATTTAAGTAATTAAAGCGTTTGATTACGAAATTTTGTAACTCGATTTGTCATTGGTGTTAAACCAAAACAATTAACCTTTCATAGGACCGGTCTTTTAATCTACTACAAAATAAATTAGTACAGAGCACAACACAGTTTAATCTACTAAAATAACACCGTGAAAATTCTACTGCTTAATTCAATTCCTAATTTCATAGCGAATAGCGCGATTTTCTACAAAACTGCAACCACACGAACAAAATGTTCTAAAGACAAATGTCCTAAAGAAAAGACCGTGTTGAACACATTATTACATTTTGATGTTTTGGTCAAATTTGACCGGGAATTATCAATTTAAATGAAGCGCGCACCAAATATTGTCAAATTTCTGATGGCATAAGGTTAGTAGCACTGTTATAGCATTCCATGTCAATTTTTAGCGCGATATGTGCATTAGTATGTTTTTGACAGTCGACAGTCGAGTTTGTTCTGCGAATTTTACAATGTCTGAATCTGTTGATCAAAGAATTTGCATTAAATTTTGTCTTCCAACGAAATTTCTTGTGCCGAAACGTTGAGAATGTTGCATAAAGCCTTTGGCGAGTCTTCTATGTCGAAAACACGGGCATATGAATGGTACAAATCGTTCAAAGAGGGTCGTACAGAGGTCGAAAACTTGCCTCATGCCGCTCGTCCATCCACATCAATTAATGACGAAAACATCGAAAAAGTGATGGCGTTAGTGCTTGAAAATCGTCGTGTGACTCAAAGAGAGATAGCTGAAGAGCTTGAAATATCAAAAACATCAGTTCAAACCATTTTACACGATGTTTTGGAAATGAGACGTGTTGCACCGCGACTTGTTCCGAAAAAGTTGAATTTTTTGCAAACACTTCACTCGTTGTACGCGATTATTTGGCCAAAAAATAGCGTGAATGTCGTTCCGCAAGCACCGTATTTGCCAGATATGGCTCCGTGCGACTTTTTTCTGTTCCCTAGGCTCAAATTACCGCTACGTGGAAAGCGTTTTGATTCGATTGAAACCATCAAAGAGAATTCGCAGAGGGAGCTGAAAGCCATACCGAAAGCGGCCTATGAAAAGTGTATCGAAGAGTGGAAAAAACGTTGGCATATGTGTATTGCATCCGATGGTGATTATTTTGAAGGAGATAAAATAAATATTGAAGAATAAATGAAGTTACTGTGTTTTTTTTACAATTTCCCGGTCAAATTTGAATGTCTGAATCTTGAATGTATCTGAACCTTGAAAATCTAATGATTCTAGTCGTGGCGTTTGGCGGCCTATCCAGAGAGTACGTGTATGTGTGTGTGTTAGGGATTCCGAGTCCCGGGATCCCGGACAATTTCAGTCCCGAAAAATCCCGGAATTGAAAAATCCGATTTCGGGATCGAAACATAAAAATAGCGTACTTTTTTCTTTTGTCACCTTAATTTCGAAAAAGGAAAACCTTCTTATTTAATATAAAAAATAAATTGCACATTGCCTGTGACGTTTAAATAAGTTTCATTGCAACAACAAAGCTCTGTTTGTGTATGGATCAGACATGGGGGTTTTGCACTAAGTTCATAGTGCACTATGCTTTTTACTACCACTAAATACATTTAGTGATAGCTGAATTTTTTCCACTAATCACTAACTTTATTTAGTGACAGCGGTAAAAAGTACCACTAAAAAAATTAGTGGAAGAAAAATGCACTACCACTAAATAAAGATCAGTGATTAGTGGAACAAATTTAGCTATCACTAAATTTATTTAGTGGTGGTGGAAAATGTTCCAGCAGACCTCGTAGTGGTTGTGGTAGTGGATTTTAGTTCAAAACTCCCATGTCTGCTACGGATACTTTGTACAAATTTGTACAAACTATCTCTGTTTGGGTACTTTTCCTTAAAAAATTATCGGTAGCTAAAATCAGGGAGCCGCCGCCGTGGCTCAGTTGGTTAGTGCGTTGGACCGCGAGTCGCAGGCAGCAACCTCAGGTTCAAATACTGCCTGTAATAACACCTAAAAAAATAACGGAAAAACTCGTTTTCTCTTTCGGTGGCTGTCCTCTCAGCTGGAAATGGCAAACCTCTGAGAGTAAAAATTGCCTATGATAAAGCTCCCAACCTGCCGTTCGGAACCGGCATAAAAACTGTAGGTCCCTTCCACCCGCGTACAAATTCACACGCACAACACGGGTAGTAGCGGGAAGCTAGGCCTTAGTCTCGCGTAAGCGGGCTGTCGTGCCAGTCAATTATTATAAATTATTAAATTAATTAAAATCAGGGAGTAAAGATGCTTACGCTACCAAAAATGAATCCACCCAAAAAGGTAGTTAAACAACCAGAAATTTGTAAAAACCTGCAATCAACTTGCACAACACACAAGAAAAAGGGTGTAAATAAAAGAGTTGAAGAAGGAAACAGCTGACATAAAAGTTTTATTTGAGGTTTAAAGCTAAACCTCAACTATTGATATTACTCACACCAAATTTGAATTATTTAAAAATGGCGGAAACCGTGGCCAAAACTTCCCAATAGTGCGAAGATATATGAAGATTTACATAAAATTTCACTTACTGGTATTGAACCAGAGATATGTTTTTATCAGCTGGTTTGATAGGTAGTTTGGCAATTAAATGCATTTTAATAGTATTCGTCATAAATATTTTGTTCTTAGTTTTAAAGTAAGAATACTTAATTGTATTTAGTACGAAAATAAAATGTATTTGATTGAAAAAGAGGTCTGATTTAGTTCCTTAAAGTCGGTCTCGATAGCTGAGCGGGTAGCGCGCTGGCTTCTCATACCGAGCGCCCCGGGTTCGATTCCTGGCTTGGGCTGGAAAAAACACTCATCTACTTCTGTCGCTATCCACATGAAGGGAATGAGAATTACAAGAATCGCACAAGTGCGCTCTTGGCAGGCAATGGCAAAACCTCCAAGTGTGAAAGAAAAACTGCCCATCGCCGTTCGGATTCGGCGTTAAACTGTAGGTCCGCTCCCCTCCCTTTCCCCATCCGTTTGAAATGTGTGTTGTATCACATGTTGAAAAAAAAAAACAGTGTTGCATACGCATTTCAAACGGGTGGAATCTGTGGTATCACTACGGGCCCATTAAGAGGCCTAAGTGTGTCTCATACAGAGGCAGCCACCTCAACCTAACCTAACCTAACCTAGTTCCTTAAAATAATATATTATCAATCTCGAAAAAAATCCCTGGTTCCCGGGATTGCGATTTTTAGTCCCGAAAATTCCGGGATTGTAAAACTGGTCCGGTGCTCCTAGTGTGTGTGTGTGTGGGTGTGCGTGTGTGTGGGAGGGGAGGTGAGATCAATTAGATTCCCTTCGTCGGCGGTCTCAACAAGTGGTCAAGTGCAAATGAATTCTTGGAAAGCTAATGGAAATCTGACACTTTGCAATTGAATAACTTGAATAAGATTTAAAAACGAAGGACGCTGCAGACAGTATCTTCTTGCTCTATTTGTAACAAATTAATTTTATTGCCGAGAAGCATTACATTAAACAATAAAACTGTACATTTATCAGATGTTGTGCTCAAGGATACATTTCACGAAAATGAATTAATTCAATACTCTATCATTCGCTACCGTGCCAAATGGACCTCCAACGTGCTCTCCCCCATTTGCCACACTTACAATCAACTCAGACAACCTCCTTCTAATTTAATTACATTTTATTTTCCTTCATTTAAAAGCAAAAGGATATTTCATCGATATTCCTAATGACATGCAGCAAATGCAGACAATTAGTCTACAGCATTGTCTATGAATATCTACCGAAACGAAAATCTAAGCATTGTCGAAGAAAGACAACAAAATCCCAATTAATGCCCAAGAACAAAGCAACATTTCCACCTCACACAATGCGCACTGAAATCATTCTTTGCGCTTCCATAAGCGAAAATGCGTAACAAATCGAGGTAAGTAGAGAAATTGGCATAGGTCCTCTGCTATTGAAATCCTCCAGCGAGCTAATTAAGAAGCTGTCAAGTCGGCCGACAACATTGAACGAGCCGGTGTTATAATCCGCAGCGAGCCGGCGAGTTGCACAAAGGATGCATTCGCCACAGGTTGTTAAGCGGTAGGCTGAGCGGCAATCTGCAGAAACAACCTTTGTCCTTGCCGGCGCATAGAAGGTGTTTGCCGGGCATTTATAAATGTGTAAAGTCCTTTCTTTACAGTGCCGAGATTCACACATTGACGCCTAAAAAGGCTGCCCTCGTCCTTTCGCCTGTTCGGCTACAGAACCTGCTCAATCAATTCGCGCCTTTTTGTGTGTTGCCTGCAAGCCGCTTTCGCTGCTTTGGTGAGTTCGTGCGATAAGCGTACAAAATCGTAAACAAGATGCCATCAAAACGCACTCTAAAATTTGAGCATTCTACAGGCAGGAAATCGAGCGTCTGCCGCGCTTTGATCTGTGCCGCCAAGTATGCCGCAGCGACTAAGAAATTCAATGACTCGAAAAAAACTCGCACAGGTGCCGAAAACGTTAGTAGCACAAAGCCGTGAGACGCGAATTGCGTTTACGCGATCGCTTCCCAACATCAAAGCATGAAGTGACCAGATTTTGGCCAATAAGTGGCCGTTTCAATTAGGTTTAATTTGAAGGATACTTTATGACACAGCAACAATACAACGAAGCCACATTTGCACGGCTCCCGATTACAAGAATTTTGGAATAGTGTAAAAGGAGGCCGACGATCGAGCTGACATTTGATGCGTTAGTAAGAAATCACATGAAATTGTGTGTAGTGAGCGGGTAATGTAAAGATAGGCGGTTCAAAAAGGTGTATATTTGATTTAAAATTCGTTCTTAAGATTTCTTCAGACCTGGTATTGGTGATGAGCCACATGGAGGGAGTGTATTGTGAAATTAAGTTAATGGACACACTTCAAATGCGATGTAATCGAACAATGCCATCCACATTTTGGTAGTGTTAAAAACGGTTGGGTTGGTAGAATATATATAAATATATTATTACTTTATCATTTAATTTGGTATTCGGTCCTCCCATGCATCTGCCACATAAAAGAAGCGATTATGTTGTATAAATTTTATTTATTAAACATTCTTAAAGACTATGTCAAATAAGTAGGCAATTAAAACGAAACGACTTCTATCCATAAATCTCTTAAAGTGACGTTTTAGAAATGAAAAGTCTAATACAGTAAACAATTTGAACCAAACGATTTAAGGATTGTATTAACTCCACGTAATGCCAATAACATAGTCCATAACAGATTTCGTCCCTTTACTAACGGTATATGAGAATGCACTTTTAAATATATTATATAATTATTACGTAAACTTTATAACGAATGTTTCGAATTCGATAACTTGTTAAAGGCATGTAAAATTACACACTAACAAAGCATGAATAAGTAATGTCTGCATACCCAGTTCCAATGTTGTGCAAAGCTACGAGTTTATTATAATGAAAATGTCTGCTGTACGGAGTGTTCTATGCCTCTTATCCAAAGTATACTCAATTTTTCCAATGAGCTAACGCGTTTAGTACATAACAACTTGATACCATGTATATATGTTGCCCAATTGGTGGTTCCAAAGTCAGACATTTTTGGTTGAAGTGATCACAGTCCTTCTCGAACACCCGCCAAATTGTTCAATAAAGACATTAAAGGTAAATGCGCAATGAGGTGCAACTTATACCCACCGATGCATTTTCCAATAGATGGACATGATTACGTTGCATATTCTTTCCTAGAATCCATGTTCTTCGACTTTTCCAAACTAAGCCACAATGAAAATTGCAGACGAAAAAACCTACTTTGAAGAGATCACTTCAAAAACACGTACATACATACGTAAGTGAGCTACAAGCCGACAACAACTAACGACCGGAAGTAATGAAACTCAAAGTTTTCACTCTGCTAGCCGCACTAGCAAAACTTTGTAACAAATGTAAACTCATTACACCAAACGAATATCCCTCGCCATCGCGCACACATATGTACTATATGTATGTATGTATTTACGCACTGTTTTCATCTCTGTTGAACCCATTTCACTGTTAAATGCGGCAATTAATTTTCGTCTATCTTCCTCTCCTGCAAGGCATACGTCAAGCCAACTCAAATTAAACGAAAGCATATTTTTATCGCTCAACCCCCTCAACCCCACTCCGCTACAACCCGCTACTCGCTTGCTGAAGCCCAAACAAAAGCCGCACACAAAAAGATCAAATGCCAACACACACCGCTGGGAGCGATTAATTACTTAACACACGCAATAAAATCCAATTCAAACGCAAAACAACAACAACAACAAAAAAACAGCTAACAAAAACAAATCGAACGCAATTACTCTCACTTTCGTATTAAAACGCCATCATCCGCCACACCGTCTCTCCGCGTAAATTGCGCCCAATTTGCGAGGATTTGTACAAGTAACGGATTTCAAATAGGGGAGCCACAGCACAGCACAGAGAGCAAATCACGACATAACAACAACAACAACAACAGCAACAGCAAAAGTCACCCGATGCAGGGCGAACAAACTCATTACTCATATGCGCCCCCCAGTGTTGTCCTCTGGCGCCCTTCACAAATGCTTCCCAACACAGCCGCACAGCCGTACACGTACACGTTCCTTTCTCTTTCTTCCTGGTGCTCTTATTGCTTTACTGTGTTATTGTTGTTATTGCTTTCGTCTAAGACAGCGTAACAAATGTGTATCTCATTTCGCATCCTTTTCAATTTGTACACCCCCACCCGGCGTTACACGCTTGGCTGACTGCCTGGCTGGCAACACTGTCACCAATGCGGTGATTTATTTCGTTGGCAATAATAAATTTCTTCACTCCAGGTGCTAAAATATAAATCAATCTATTAGTTTGTTTGTTTGTTTGTTCGTCTGCACACTGGCCTAATTGTTGTTGTCGTTTACTGTTTATTGTGGTTGTTTGTGTTATTGTTATTGTTGTTGCTGCATGTGCATGTGATTGCCCTCTGCGTTGTCCTTTGTCATAGCTCGGTGTTTGTTTCTCCCTTTCATTGATTTTTGTGTGGCCTTTCTGGCTTTATTTATCTGACAGACAACCGAAGAAAATTCACAACGACTTCGTTACACAGCGGCGAGTCTTGTGCACGACTTTTTGTTGACTTTCGGCAACTGTCTTAACGCCCCCAAAATACCACTTAATCTTAGTTTGAGTGACAATAAATTATTGCAGTGATTATGTAAAATTTGCAATACCACAACTGCCAAATGCCAATTTAAAGCAGAGACCATGAGTATTCGCTTTACTGAACTACAAACTACTACTTTAGTTTGCCTCTCTGAGTATTCCCAGATATTAGGAACCAGAGAGATTATTACGTGTGTGGAGTGCCCTAGTTCGCTAGCAAAAGCTCTGACTCGGGGCTGATAACCGAAGGTTAAACTCATAATGCGGGATACCTTATTCTGAAATTATAACATTCATTCATGTCCTCGGTAATGAAGTAGCACAGCAATGCTTATTATTTAATTCCCGGCATGGTAGAAAGATCCAAATTCCATAACTTTCATTTTAAAAAGGTCGCGATGATTGACGCGATTTTCACCAAACGAGCCCACAACTTTTCGTGTAGGTTGACTTTTCGCAAAATTCGCAAAAGCTAGGGTCTCAGATCGGGTCCTATAGTTATACTTCTACGGTTAGGTAACAGGTTATGTTCCTCGATCCCCCTGACTAATAGCAATAACGATTAAGAAGAAAATAGGATATTTTATTGTGTTTAATAACTGAGATTGAATTGAATGTATTTCTTAAACTCAAAGTTGGGAAATTTTCACATATGATTAAACCGTCCTAACCGGCACAAGTGGGTACAAAACTGCGCTCTTACATGTCGTCATTTGCCTTCAATTTGGGTTTTTTCCTAATGTACATATGCATTCATCATCCACATCTTTTATTCGGCATGGTCAAATACCAGCAGCTGCCTGTCTCCCATTGTTCTTTACAATATTACATTGCGTGCTTTAATTCTATATATTTACATTCGAATCTCGAAACCACAATTCAAGCGAGCATTTTCCTTAATATCTTAATTGAAAACCTTTTCACAGACAAATTTGTCGTTCACGAGCACTTGCAACGCTCTCAAAGTCCCCCAAAAGCAATAAAATCAAATTAACAAGTCACCACATACCAGAAGCAATAAACGAGTGAGGCGGCAGCAGCGGCAACGGCAGTCGGCTATCGGCAATGGAGATACCACCAACTGAAAAAAGAAGTGATGTAAAACAATTATGTTGGCCGTATGTGTCAAAGGGCCATTAAGATTGAATATGAGGAGCTCGAAAGCTAATGGCTTAACTTAGCTACCGCAAAGGCGACGCTACGCGCTACAAGTTTATTGAACTTGTGTTCGTTTGCCATTTGGAGCCGATAGCACATGAGCGATGCAGTGGCGGGACGCATTAGAATAGGCGGCAACAATACAGGTGGCAGTCGGGCCATTATTGGTAATGGGAGCCAACTGCTAACTGCCTTCGACCAACAAACTGATTTCTTCTAAATATAAAAAATTGAAAAGACAAGATGAAAACAAGCAGCGGCAATGGATGTGGCAGTTCACATGCTAAAAACTTTAGATGCGCTTTAACCAATCACACAAATGCGCTAAACTTCAAAGCTAATGAGGTCTCCGCGTCGGCCGCAGACATCAGCCCTCAGACACCAAACGCGAAACGCACCGATAAACGCACGAGCTAATCGACGGACGGACGATTCCCCATACATAGATACTCGTATGGTACGAGAGAGATGAATGCAGCAACAACTATGCTTTGCGCATGTTGGTGATCATAATGATTAAAACCAACTAACATGGTTGCCAACACCACGTTACGATCTTTTCTCGTTGTTTTTTTCAGTGGATTATTATTATTTTTTCAGTTTAGACTACGAAGCCCCACAGCTCATGTGCCTTGAAAAAACTACATGTATGTTCATACATACACACCAAGGCACCACCACTTCGCGTGAGCAAGTGCGTGTGGCTATGCATGCGAATGTGTGTGTGTGTGTGTATAAGTTAATAAATGACCAAGCAAAGTGGGCAATAACGAGGAAAACTCAAGAACCACCGCACAGCATAATGCAGAACACCACATTGCTGGCATAGGCTGGAAGGGGGTCAGCGGGAGTGAGCAGTCGAAAAGAAGCAACTTAATCACATAACAACGCACGGCCATTGGCTAAGACATGGGACATGGGCTCCATGTCGCACTGTTCGCGTATACGAGTAATTCCCCAAATGTGCGTGTATGTGTTTGTGAGCGAAGGCATGTGGAATGTGGCTACAAATTCTTTGGCGGCGGCGAAGATCAAACGGCACCAATGGGTAGTGGCAGTGATTGTGGCGGCGGTAGGTCGTCGAAGTAAGAAATAAATTAGAAGCGCAACGCAGAGGCTTAGGCCAGCGAGTAAATGCTGTATGAGACGGTGGATGATGTGAGCGAAATGATGGAGCACAAAAATTTAAAGCAAAAGACTTTAGATGGTGCAGTGCTGCCACATTGCGCCAAAAGAGCGAAACGAATTTCCTCACATTTTGCGAAGTTCTATCCTAAAAAGTGCAATTTCAAATTGATATTTTAACAATTGACGATGAATACGGCAGTTTAAGGCAGGTATCTACCTTGTGCGGCCGAGAAAACATGTTTTTTTTTTTAAATTGTTGATGGGAAGGTTTTTAAGCTAAACACTGGAAAATTTTTTCAGATGTAGGTATATGTTTATTGTACAAGTAAAAAAAGTTTCAAGATAAAATATGCAAAGGGGGGGGAGGGGGCCATCGAGCAATGGCGGCAGGACTTCCTTACTCGCGGAAGTCCTGCCGCTGTTTGAGATGACTTGAAACACAAAAATGAAATTTTTTCTTATTCTGTATCCTTTTGTCTATGGCTGGAACTAGGATTTTTTTAAAAAAATGAAAAATGAAGGAAATATGCGATTTTGACTAAAAAACTCAATTTTTACCTACTTTTTTCAATACAAATTTCTATTTTTAATGAGAAAAAATTATTATTTCTTGAAGATCCTAGTTCGTGCCATAGCTAAGACCTTGATAAATGACTGTTTAAAATTTCGTAGCTATTGCTCAACTCGTGTGGCCTAAATCACTTCCGCAAGGTCAAAAAATGTAGTTTTGAGAAAAACGCGTTCAAAGTTTTGCTTCAGCGGCTCGGCGCCCTCGACACCGCTACCTGTTTCGATAAATTGCTTCCGTAATTCGAAAGATTTTAACTTCAAATTTTGGGAGCGTATTCTACAATCATGTATTAATCCAAAAATGCATGAAAAAAAATCGATTTTTTTCACCGCACAAGGTAGAAACCCCCCTTAAGGTTATGTGCAGATTCTAAATCTAAACATTTCTAAATGCCGCAGACGGGTCGCTTTACCATTCTTCATTATGCTCGACGCCATTGCTGGGTAATTTTACACAGCGCAAGAAACAAAGCATTTTACACGGGTATTTGAGAACAGAAATTCAGTGGCACCTAATATTAAATAAATATGCGTAAAAATGATTACGCTCATTTCCCATGTCATGTCGCCAGCAACAGCACCAACTTCGGCGTAGACGTCGCGCTCCCGGTGACACGGACATCGTTGCAATGTAAATGAAACGAAATGACGGGCTGCAGATGTGTCAGCGGAAGTGTCAAATGAGTGGCGTTAAATGCCGCTGCCGCTGCCGCCGCCCGTGTCGGTGCTGTTTTGAGGCTAAAAATCAAGCAAACGACTAAATGACATGCAAAAATACTGTCAAATTAATTTTTTGAGCTGCATTACTCCTTCTGCGATTCAGCGTCTGGCAGGCGGCTGCTTTCTTGGTTTGTTCGTCTGTCGCGGAGTGAGACAAGAAAACAGCAGACATATCATTAACATGTCGCTTGCTTTGACACTCAGCAACGGTCGATGTCGCTGACGGTAATGCGACTCGCTGCTGCCGCGGCTGCTAATTGCGATCACAATTCCGCGCAGCATATGATAATTCACGCTCCGTTGATAACTGCAAATTTATTCCATTGAAATGCGGCGATTCTTTCAAATTCATACATATGAATATTTTTTGGTACATTTTTGGCGCTTTCAAAGCCGAACCGCCGCGCTGCCGCTGCAAGCATTGGCCGTATCTGGGTTTGATATTTGAGCTGGGGGCGCTCAGCACAAGACGGTTGCCGGGCAATTGCCGAAAACGGAAATAGCAATATTTCATTTTTTATTATAACCAAAAAAAAAACGATGTGAATTTGCTTCCTTTTAGTGTCCAACCGTGTGAAGGCTCTTTCTTTATTGCCTCTTAACTCTCACAATCATTGATGCTTCTGTGAGGAAGACTGACTGCGACAATCACCAAAACAAACAATATCAACACACAATGCCGAACAAGTGCCACCAAAGTTGCCCGCAGCCGTTTTCCTCTACATCTGGCCACTAGATTTTATGTCTGCCGCCTCCAATTACTCGCACCGAGTACAATCAAACTGCTCACACTCGCATGGCTGACAGAACGGCAAATCGGCTGACAGGCAGGTATGTACGTCCGTCCGTCCGCCCGCCATTTGTCTTGAAGGCAACTTCATTTACCGCAGTCAAGTTGCTGCACAGCGAGTAGAAACCAAAGACTGTCGACCAAATAAAGCAATCAACACTGCAACAACAACCGTTCGCTTCCTCCGCATCCTCCACACTTATGCTAAGCCTTTGTCCATCAGCAGTGCGTCATGTCTCGCTGCGTTAGACGCGCACCCGCACTCGCATCCGCACCCAAACAGTCCGTGAACGCGGCTGCCTCTCAGCTCCGCTGACATTTATTAACGTCAAAACAAAATAATTCGAGTGTGTTCGGCTTCGTTATTGCCTCGAACTGCAGGCTGAACTTCGCCTTGCGCGATATACTATGCTCGTGTATATGCGGTGGCCAGGAGCCGCACACAACATGAAAGGCATTCCTTGTCAAAGACGTGTGAATAGAAACGCTAAATAATCCGCCGGTATTCCTGCAAACAAATTAAGGTGCATGCACGGGGAGCGGCGAGCAATGTGCGATGAGCGAGTTGCATGACTTCTGGTAGAGTTTCAGCGCAGATGCCATAAAGTAGCGACTGCAGGTAACAAAACTAAACAGTAGCTAGTTGCGGTATTAGGAAACCGTTTACTGTCGGCATTCTTTTCTTGCCTTCAAAATCGAATATGAACCTTGGATAAAAAGAGTTTAGTCGAAAAACACGGTTCAATCTTTTGAGCGCATAGTTTAATAAGAGTGTGTGTGATTTTCACATAAGAATTCGATTGTTCTTCATGTATAGTAAGTAATACGTATGTGTGTACATATATGCTAAATATAATACAAGTCTCACTTGCAGCGTGAAAGACAGAACTTATTATCGCTTAAAAATAGCAATAATATTTATTCACATTCTAATCACTTCCTATTAAATTCTGGACTGGAAATAATGAAGTCATTCCTTAGATTACTTAAATAAAACAAACGTAATTATCACCAGACACCATCACCTCTTCCACTACATTTGTTATTAGATCTGTTTGGGAAGATTTCCAGTAAAAATTATCAGGATAGTAAGAGAGCTTACGCTCCCAAAAATGAAACTATCCAAAAAAGTACAAACAGGATTTTGTAAGAATTTGCAAGTTTTAACTCTTGGTTACACCAGTGAGACTTCGCACATTCATAATACACAGTAAAAAGGGTGTAAACAGGAGGGTTAAACGACGAAACAGCTGATTTAAAAGTTTCGTTTCAGATTTGAAGCTGTAGGGAAACTTAAGTTAAATCAGACATTTAATGCATAAGGCAAATGGTTCGTCGAGCTCAATCTGCGATTTTGCCCTTTCAGCTGCAGCAGGAAAAGCTAAGCAAGACGGTTGTAGGTCAGCAGACTTGCGAACGCACAAATTCCTTGCTGGTTCCATTTGCCTCCAAATTTTTACAAAAATTATTTGTCTTTGCAGTCGATCATATGGCAGCCAGTCATATGTTTTTCTTGTTCTTCTTCTTACTGGCGAAAAGTTACTGGAAAAAATTTCTCCAGTAAAAACTTGCAAGTTCTCATGAAATGAACTGTCACTTTACGCTTTCAGTTTCTCTATCGTTACTGGAGATTTGGCGTAAACAAACAGGATCCAGTAAAAATTTGTACAAATTCGTACAAATTATTCGTTGCCAAACAGACCTATTAATAACGACGGTGCAAAATTTAACCCAATTGAGGTGAAAACCGAGGATGTTTTTTAGTACAGAATCACTGAGGCAATTGCTTTTCTTCTCTTCTCTAATAAATACTCAACTAATATCCATTATTTATTATTTTTTTGCTTCTTGTGTTAGTTGAACAACTGAACAACTGAAATACTTCAGATCTAGCTTGACGACCTTCACAGTTTATTTCATTTGTATGTCACCTGACAGGAGAGTTTTGGGGGAGCATACCCCCAAATACAAAAATTGCTGGTGCAAAATTTGGTTTCAAATGGAATCTCAAATGGAAGCTCAAAAGTTGTACGCAAAATCCCCCAAATAAAATTCTGTGTGCGCCACTACAAATAATAATAATAATAATAGATTCTGTAAACGCCATTACACTAAAAATCACTTTGCAACTTTAATGTAACCATCACTCTGCTGCTCAAAAACTTGTAAACAAGGCACAGCGCGCACTTACATCAAATTTGTTTTCGATTTAATTGTGTAACGGTACTTCCCACAGCTTCCATATTTGTAGTAAAGATGCGTAAGGTATTAACCCTCTACTGCCCCAATTTTTTTTTAAGTCGAAAAATTGTTCACCATGTAGTTTTGGAATCATATAGGAAGGGAAAATTTTTAAAATTAAAAAATTTGCTTCTATGTGGGCGTGAAACCTATATAAATTTGCGTGCCGTACTGGGCACATAAGCTACAAAATTTAACTGATGAACAGTTTCATGTTTAATTGATTACACTACTCGATACGAAAAATGCTCCTAAAAATAAAAGTGTTTTCTAGACTAACTTTTGGCCGCTGAATACGAAACTGAAAATCAAAAAATTATTTTAAAAAGCGTTTTCGAAAAATCTTCGAAAAAACAGTTTTTTCCCTATTGTTTCAGTTATAACATTAACGGTTCTTCATAAGTTTCTTCATCTGTTTCTTCGAAAACATCGAAATCCAAGTTTTCTAAAACTTCCTGTACTTCTTTGTCCCATAAAACCGACAATTTTTTTTTAAATGCCGACTGATATCTATAAAACGGAAACCACATACAAGTGTATCTTAGTGACCAAATGCATTAAATCTTTTCGCTTTGGTGCCTGATGCTGCCTAAAGGCAGTCCGCTTTCCCAAGCCGAAAAAGTTACTGTAAATCCTTTTTTTTCACTATAAAACTAAACTTACTCACTCATAATTTTCTTGTTTTAATCTTTTAACGAAAAGTATTTTTAATAATTTTTTCTTTTCTTTACTTTTCACGAAATAATTATTTCTACTAATTTCCACAAAGTTCAACTTTCAACTGATAATATTGGGAAACATGTGTTGCTTACAGCCTTGCAACATTAAAGAAATGACAACTTAATTTATCTAAAACATGCCCTCAAAATTTCATTACAACAATCTAATATTTATGTGGACTTTTCTAGGTTTTTGTGGACCATGCCTGAAGGCCGTATGGGGCAGTAGAGGGTTAAGTTATCGATTTCAATTAAAAAAAAAACAAATTTGATAAAAATGCTGCTTACATCTTTGTCGCGGTTATGGCTCGATGTGCATTTGTACTCTTGTTTGCGAAATTTCGTAAAGTGAATTTCGTCATTCGCTCCAATTGTGTTTCCTAACAGAATTTCATTAAATTTATTTATTTTTTCAACCCCAACTTTGTTTCTTTATTAATTGTTCAATCGCCAGTCTGGTTTGTTTACCACTCTGAGATATACGTACACATTGCGTTAACCTAATTTTCAACTTTACAACGCCGCCAGCTTCATTTCGAATTCATTTTTGACACATTGCTTGTTGCCCTTTTCCGTTACCCCATATTATTAACACTAATTTATATTACAAAATTTTATTATTATTAATTTATGCAAACCAAGAGCCGACACTCGCGCTCTACATGCCTTTATGGGCATGAGATGGTCGAACAGCCGCACATACAGACGGACACATCACTTGAATATCTCGCCATCATCGTCAACACCATCTTCACTTCCACACCAACTTCCATTGGCAGTTGAGTTGAGTTGTGTTGAGGGGCGCTCATAATATGTGTCGAGTGTGTTAACTCGATTTGGCATTGCTTTAACCCGTTAAGGTATTTACGCAGATTAGGCGTCGGCGTCAAATAAGCGCACAACTCTTGCCTTGCGGCATTAAAAATAAACATTATGAAAACGACGTAAAGAGTGTGAAGAAAATTTATGTAAATTTGTGTTTGGATTCGTCACGCAAGCAGGTGTAATTGAAATTACGTACATACATATATCCATAAGAGTAGATGTTTTGGTATGATAATGATTGAGTATATTTTCAGCGATAATTTCGATATTTTTCTGCACTGCCATGAACCGCCGTTGTAGCACATCATTGATGAACCGATAAGTGTTTGAGCATTCGGTTGATAGATGTGTGCACATGTGTAGGCAATTATAATTTTCGTTGGCTACCAAATCAGATATGTAATTTTAATTAATAATAATTGACTGGCACGACAGCCCGCTTACGCGAGACTTAGGCCTAGCTTCCCGCAACTACCCGTGTTGTGCGTGTGAATTTGTACGCGGGTTGAAGGGACCTACAGTTTAATGCCGGTTCCGAACGGCAGGTTGGGAGCTTTTTCATAAGCAATTTTTACTCTCAGAGGTTTGCCATTTCCAGCTGAGAGGACAGCCACCGAAAGAGAAAACGAGTTTTCCCGTTATTTTTTTAGGTGTTATTACAGGCAGTATTTGAACCTGAGGTTGCTGCCTGCGACTCGCGGTCCAACGCACTAACCAACTGAGCCACGGCGGCTCAGATATGTATAGTAACAAAAAACAGAGCCACAGAAAAGTAGAAGAAGAAAAGGGGCTTAATTACTACGAAAGTAGTTCCAAAATAAAATTACGTAATATTTTGTCCATTGAACTATAACTGGAATAGATTTTGCAGTCGGATAACTCTCAGAAACATTATGTTTTAAAAACCCTAGGCCCAAAGCTATGCCCACGCCTCGGAATTGACAGTATAGGATTGAAATCGGAGGAAATCGTAACAATATGTTACAAGGTTTATCATTCTTCTCAAATTAATTTTGTAGTTCAAAGTACTGTTATGCAAAAGAAAAAAATTATTAAGTTCATTCCTCTTTTGGTATTCTTGGCATCATGAAATCCTTTCAATCCGACATAAACCGTTGTCTTGTCTGAATTAAATCTCCTGGCATAAAAAAATTCAAATTCGAAGTATGATAATTAAAACAAAATGGGTTGCGGAAAAGTGATGATAATGTATGATATGGTTCTGAGCTATTCTTTCCAGGAACTTGGTCGTTTAACACACGTCTAACTTGGAGCAAGTTGGGGTTGGGGTAAGGGGCCAAAAACCTCACGTCCACATACAAGTCCTTACAAACTCGATCCTTAAGTTGATCGTTGATCTTTTAACATTCAAATTTGTAATAATAAAAGAGTCATGAAACACTGAACATACATATCTATACAACACTAAAAACTCCAAACATTCAAAAACCAGAATAAATAAATTAAAAATTACAGTTGTCAGTTTGCTTAATCCAACTGTGTTTAAAATTCTATTGTAAATAGTTAATTTTTCTACATGTATATTTCTTTACGGCTTTGGTTACTTTATCCAAAATCGAATTTGCTTTGTAATAGTTTCGGTATGTTATTTAATAGCATTATTGTAGCTAACTTCTGCCTGACGCTGTGCCAATTGACTAACTCTAAACTATGACATGATTGTGAAATTATATCTGACGCCTAAATTGTAATTTGCACAAAATGCAAATATTGCTATAAAATTAATTGACTGCTAGACAGTATGTGGCTTCAAATCAACCAGACAGCCCATTTGACATTTAAACATGCACAAATGTCAGTCACACACTCGAACACAAATTCCATTTCATCAAAATGCATTTAGCTATTCGAAATCGTTCGAACTTTAGAAATGCACGAACCCGAACTAATGACTCCATTTATCCATTTGCCCGAACTGAGCATTTGCTGGTTTGCAGTGCATTTTGGCCAATTGTGCCACATCAATCTGCACATTCGTCGGATCAGTTCAACGAGCAAATGAACCACTCTCAGCTACGCTTAATTGCAAATGAATTAAACGTCTGGCGAGCAGGCAGAGTGCAGTTCGCGAGCGCCGACTTGGCAACAATCGACGCGCCAGCCTGACAGCCACCAATACCACTACATGCGCACACAAACAATGACATCACTGATTGACAGCGTAAAATCTGAAAATGAAATTCTATTCAGAACCAAGTCGAAGCAGCAGCTGCATCAACTGCGAAACAGAAATTCATTGCCATGTCCATGTCCTTGCACAAGGATCACTTCGCGTGCTTATGACTTTATCACTTTGACACAATAGCGAAATCACCACCAATAAAGCGGCTCGAAACATATTTTGGGCAGGGTTGTGTGTGCCTTCGGCTGCAATTCGTTGCGGTGCGCCTGCAATTGTCACTTGACATATGAATAAAGTCATCGTTGTATTATATTCAGGGACCTAACAATTCTCACAGAAGGCGTGACAAATTTGAAGTACTCAACGAAAATTGTAAATTAATGATCAGCCGATTTAGTATACTTGGTGGTGGTAGTAATTTGGGGGTTTGAAATCAATGAAATAATGAGCCACTTGGCGGTTTCCATCAAAACGAAGTTGTTGGAACTTGAATAGAGTTTTGTTGATTTCGGTGAGTAGTGACTAATGTGTTAGTGAATTGAACAATCAGAAGTGGGTTTAAATGCCCGTTTTCGGTTCTAATCAGTTTGGGTTTTGAACCCTAAACACAGGCACAACGTAGTAGTCAGATTTCTTAAGGCCGGCGAGCATCCCAAAAGCACTATTCGTATAACTGACATGCATATTGCAGTCTTAATTAGGCCACCAGAGGCTCTAGATCTGAGTTAGTCAGGTCGTCATTTTACGAAAACAAAGTACAGTCGTGTCTGGGTATAGTGAACCCCCTATATAGTGAACACCTAGATATAGTGAACACCCAAATTTCGACATTGAGCCTCTAAATATAGAAAAAAAATTTCAAGCAAAAAATAAAAAGTGTATTTTGAGCAAATAAAACGAGTTTTTGAACAAAAATGTTGACCTTGATATAGTGAACAACCTCAATACAGTGAACAGGCCTTGCAATAATTAGTTCAATATATCCAGACACCACTGTAATTACCGTGTCTTCGGTGTTATAGTCAGCCGAATATTGGTCCATGATGTTTAACTCAAAATCGACTGGCGTTTAGTTACGTTCGAAAGTTCTCATAAAGGAGAAATGAAACGTCGCTTTACCAGAAGTTTTGTCTAAGTTTCACAACAAAAACTACGCTCCCCTTACCATAAACATCTCAGCATTTTGACTTTCCCTAGCACTGCCATCGACATCCACACACACTGACAATTTCACATACCAAAGTGTCAGCGTATGAGTGTGGCGAGGAAAGAACAAGAAAAGCGGACGAATGCGCGAGCAAAGGTAAATGACGCAAAACGAGAAATTACAACCCACAGCCGCAAATCGCGAATGCAAATAAATAATTTTCCACAATTCCGTGCGGCAGTCAAAGATCCTTTAAATTATTCGCAATTACGCTAATTGCCGCCACAATCGCACAGCATATGCCGCGCGCGATTGCGATTACGATTGCGGCCGCCGCGGCGCAGCCAAGAGCCAACAGCAACGGCTACATTCACAGCGCGGGGGGCCCGCAGAGGCGATAAAGTCAAGTGGGCAACATCAGCAGCCGCCGCAGCAGCAGCATTGATTGCGCCTTGCCGCAAGAACAGCGCCAGCAACAGCCACAGCAACGTCCCACGACGACGCATGCAACATTTAGCCATATTTTTTGCATGTGCCGCTGTTTACACAATTTTGGCAGCCGCGGCGCAAAACCGCCACACAAAAAAATGCCGCAATAGCGGCCGGCAACAAACACTTCTCATTAGGTGGCAGGCAGAACCACTTGCAGGAGCAACAAGGTGGGGAGCTGCCAGTCAGCCACCAGCCAGCCGGCCGGGCAGGCAGCTTGCCTGCTGCTTGGGGGCTCAACAGCGCTGCAATCACCTACTCGATCGCACTTTTATTGCTGTGCGAATTTTTTGCGGAAAATTTAACTTGGCGTTGGCATGCAACGACCGTCACACCACGAACGAACACACGTAGCCACCTTCGAGGCACCGTTGCTTACGCGCCGCTCGCTCGACATCTGCCATTGGTGATATTTTCATGCTGTTTGCATTTATTAATTGGCTGACATGTCCATTAATTCTAAATCAATGATTAAATTGTAGAAATGTGTCGGCGTTGCCAGCAAACACTAACGCCACCGCCACAGCCACAGCCACCGCTGCCACTGGCACTGTCGCGGTGTGCGGTAATTAAAATATATTCGTGTGTCTGCAATACGAAAGCATCCCACTCGGTGCCACAAACGCTACATTAATCTTTTTCAGCGAGGCAATTAAATACGAATTTAAATTAATTCGAAATTCGAAATTAAGTAGTAGCATTATTTGCTGTCGCTTTGATTGTTGATGGCTTATTTATTTCGATTCCGTTTCCATACATTGAACATTGAAACCGTACGCTGGAAGAAATAAACGGAAAATTCAAGACAAATTATGCTACTGAAATATGTAGGTATGAACATCGGATAGAGGCAAGGACGGACTGTAGTTTGAATATCTCCAAAATACATTTTATGAGAAAATTTGGGACAGGAAATTCCAGGACACAGGCGAGAAAGAGTTCATGAAAACGAAGAGTTGTATATAGAAGTCTTAGACCCTGAAAGAATTGCGAACAATTACCTCAGCTCCGGGTTTCAAAAGACAAATCTTGGTTTAAAAATTACACTTCTTATAGGCTTTTTGAGGAAACTTCACACAGAGCCTAGTTCCTTGCTATCATCTCATGTTGAGTGTGGAATTTTGAAGTTTTATTATTATGGATTGAAAATGCCTTTAAAGACAATAGTTGGCATTGTCTGCTAAAAGAATAGCCCCCAACGACAAGTTTTCATTACTTAATGCTGACTGAGACGGGATTTGAACGCACTAATCACTGAGCCATACACGTAAGAATAAAATACCTTGTTTTTTGCGGTATTGCATTGTAGGAGCCAAACTATTTTCAAATTGAACATTCTTTATTTACACCCTTTTTTCTCTAAATGTAGACCCACAAATTTAAAATTGAAAAATCTTCTGAAACACTACATACGATACATATCAGCTCTTTTAATGCATTTCTTTTTGTCTGACGGCTACAAATGCAATATTTTTAAAATGAAATTTGTCTTTGGGGCATTTTGATGTTCATTTTAATGTGGTCTTGTCTTTGTTGTTGTGACGGTCGTCTGTGGCTTTTGGAGCAAATAATTAATTAATTTTATTAGGTGACGGCGCAACCAACCGCATAGCCGACAACTCGGCCGGCCAACCACCATCCGCCAACCACCGGGCGACCCCACAGGCCACGCATCAGGACCAGCGTACCAACGCCACCGCTAACCAAATCACAGCGCACCACACTGCCGCCACACACTCATGTACGAGTAGTGTGTTGTGCACCATGGCAGCCACCAACAACAACAGCAACAATTTATATGCTTTGTCAATTTTTCACTCGAAAACGTTGCTTGTTTTTATCAAAATTCATTGCTTCGCCATAATTCATGAATGCAAATTTCTGTTTTGAAATTAGTGTTCGCACTGTAATACGCGAGTATTTATTATTAGTATTTATTTGATTTTTATACATTTTTCTGATTTATGGTATGTTCGTGTGTCCTTAAAGGCATATTTTGTAAATTCATTAAACGAGTTGTGTCGGAATGGTGCCTAATGAATTTATAGAGGCGTTGACTGAAGCATGTGTGTGGTCCCAATTAATGTAGCTGCCTCCTCGAAATAATAGTGCGAAACTATTGGAAAAGCAGGGGCTAAAGTGAACGCCAAGCAAATTGTGTTTTTTTTATAGTCTACTATATACTGTACATATGTATATCAGGAGCGTACTTGGCCGGGAGGACAGGGGTGGGGGCCTTCAAAACATTTTGTTTGCCAATTTAGTATTACATGCTTTTTAAAGTAAGCTGCACTTTTCCAACAGGGTTTTTGTGGTGGCGTTGCCTATGTATGTTATATGTGACTTAGTGCGTTGGAAATTAAATTTTTTCTCCGATTTTTAGTATAAATTTCATGAAATTTGTTTCACTGGAAGCGAAGTTATTGCGTCTTAAGTGAAAGTATGTTTGTGTCATCGGTCAAAAATTAGCATCGAGCAAAGAGCTAATATTAACTTTTGTTTTGAAATTATAAAAACCTCATCCGAAATATTTCAATTGATGAACCAAGTTTATGGTGATGATCGTTTATCCTGTGGCACAGTTCATGAGGAGCAGTGTTACCGTTGTGGGACTAAAGTTTCAAATTGACACTTTTTGGAGATCGATGCCCCATGACACTGACTTTTTAATAATAGGCTTATTTTTACACTTTTCTTAAAAATCATGCGACTTTTGCCCCTTTTTTTACTTTTTTGTATTTTTTTTATTTTTTTGTATTTTTATTGCCGCAGATATAACAACAGTAGTTATCTACTAATACTCATTTTTTGTGACTGAATTGTTATATGGATATATGTACACAATTACTTTTGTTGTTTTCATAATAAATACAAAACATGCATATTGGGTGTTTTTATCATTTATATCCCTCATCAATTAATTTAAGGGGAAAATTGGTTTTTTTACAGAAAATTAGCAATTTAGCTATTTATTAAAAATAATGAGTTTCGAAAGTAAAATAATGAAAGTATATATATAAAATAAAAAATTGGATCACTTGATGACATTTTTTTTTTCGACTGTGCGACTTTCGAAAATGTTTAGCGTTAATTCGCATTGAACACAATTACTTCGTTTATGAGGTAAAAAAAAGACTCATAAAATGCAATTAATAATTTTCTAGATTTTAGGAACTTTAATCTATAAGAAATTTAAGAAAAATCTAAAAATATGCCGAAATATGCATTTTATTGTAAATATGCAAAAATATGTATTCAAAGCGAAAAAACTTAGAATATGCTTACAAATATCCATTTTATTACAAATATGCCAAGACATGCATTGAAAACGAAATATGCAAAAATATTTACTAACAATTGAATGTAATTTTAACGAGAATTTTCTTATTCGGAACGATACTTCCTCCATTTTGTTAAGAACATTCACGAAAAAAATTTGCATTGCATGGAAATCCGCTCCCTACTCAATAGACATGCTTTTAGATCATACAAATCGCTGTATTGAGTATAAAGGCGACTATTTAAAAAAAAACAAATTAGTTTTGCCAAAGAAATTATTTGTCATTATCCTTTTAAATGTTTAAAGGTGAAAAGACCTTTTAAATGTGGGAACGGACATACCATGCATAGTGATTGAAAAAGTTGATTAATTAGGTTAAGCGGGGAGTTCTGCCTTAGTACACTACCTGACATTCAGTTATCTATATACACAAAATCTTTACTATTATATAAAAACCAATTTGGTGTTGCTTTTTTGAGCCACAATCAGGCAAAAACCACTAAACCGGTTTAGATGAAATAAGTACCAAACGATTAGTGAGAATAGTACATAGGCTATGGTATACTTTTGTAGGACGATATAGATATCAAACGATTCAGAGTGTCACTGTGGTAAACATAACTACATAAAATCGGCCACGAATACTTTCCGCGCCCACTAAACAAGAACAACCAAGTGACAGTACATGTCTACAATTCAATCAAATGAATCAAATGATTCTGTGGAGGCTATAAGACTAAGGCGTCCCCCTGTACGGCTTCCTGCAACGCCAATCGTAATGACAGAAATCAGCTATGGTATATTTTGTTAAACCATTAAGCGTTTCAACCACACCTACCTGGTTGATCATACCCACCTGTCACTATACTTTTGAACCAGTCTTCTTGAAATATCTACAACATCTTACAGTTTTAGGAAATCAACGATATATTATATTGGATTTCGATATCTCTCTCTTTTCTTTTCTCTTTAAATAGCTTTTCTTGGAAAATGTGACGTAGGTTCAACAAGGGGGCGCGGCTCCTTCATATAACAAAAATTGTTATCATTGACATAACTTTAGAAGTGTTGGTCGCGGAGCTTGATCAGCGACATGAAAACATTGCACACAAAAAAACGAACTCAATTGTTTAGGGCCTTTATCAGATTTATCAGATACTACTAAAAGATAACTACTAAAATTGTTTGTGTAGTGTGACTTGAATGGAACGAACCTATGTAAAGTTTTATACCGATTCCGAACATTTCTTATACACGAATTGTGGTCCAAAAATAAAAAACCGATTTGAATCATGTGTTCGATGTAATGCCAATCATTTTCTTTCGAAGCATACAATAGGACAATTTTGAACTGAAAAAGATAAAAACTGAAAAATTGTACCAGAGGATTCATAAAGACTGACAAAAAATAAAACTTTTAACCGAATTTCCATCTTCGCCGTTGGATACGCTGGATACATAGCTAAGATCGATTTTGTTTACAAGTTCATTGTACAACTTTCCATGAGTCGTATCCCGATTTGGTCTAAAAGGTTGATAACCGTGAATGCGAATTCATAAGTTTTTTATGACAAAAGTTAAAAAGTTCCCTCCATACCGTCGCACTTTAGTTCAGGAGGAGCACGGCAAGGCTTGCTAATTTGTTGCCACCGGCAGCAAATCGTAAAGATGAAGCGCAACTGTTTAGCTATTTGCGGCATTCAAAGGCTCTGCAACTCATTAAAAAATGGCCACGAGCAGCAAAAAAACGTTGTCCCTTCCGCTTTCAGGCTCAAAAGGATGAATAATACAAAGAAAAAGAAACAACCAAAAATTATGGCACTGCGAAGCTCCAAAGGGCGAGCGGTGAGCAGTGAATAACCTTTCAAACATCATCAGCGAAAATTCCTTTTCTGCTCAGCCAACGCCTCTTGCGGCTAGCAAAGTAACATGCATTAAAGTTGCTGACACAAACCACCATATGGAGAAAAAACCTAATTGTAAGAGGAAAATTTAAAAAGCAGCAGAGGAAACCAACAACAACAGCAAAATAGAAGCAACTGAAAAAGATGACAAGGAAAAAGGCAAAACAAGCGCATCCAGTAATCGATTTGGTCAATTTGTTATTGTTGCCAATGCAGCACAGTCTACCATTGCAGCTTTAGTGGCACCACAGCAACAAAAACAGCAATGCCGCTAAGAACAACCACAACGACAACCAAATTCAATTCGTCCAAGACGGCCTCATCGGCGATGTCGACAGCGGCGTCCGCGTCGGCGTCAGCTTCAGCTTTAACTTTTAGTCTGACTTTGGCATTGGTGTTGGAGCAGGCCTCAACTGCAGAATGTAGCTCTGCGACAGCGCTGCTGTGTGCTGCGGCCGCTATCGCTGCAACATTGCCGCCGCGGCGGCGAAGATAAAAAGTGTCGGCTTTCTTTGATCAGTTCACATTATAAAATACTCTGGTCACGCCTTAAAGGCATTAAACGAGATGGCGCTCGGCTCCAGCTAACAACAACAGCTTTGGCAACAGCAACAGCAGCAATAACCACACAAGTTAAGCTTTAGCATCGACTTCAAGATGCAACTTTTTTCAACGCTTTAATGTTGCATGCTACATACTTCTACTTCTTCTGCATCTAAAAACGGCAGAGAGCATTTTGTTGCTGCATCGTTCTCCTCATGGACGTCTGCACTCTTCTCGCTGCGCCTGCATCAGTTAGAGTCTGGTTTTTTTTAGTCCACTTCGCTCCAATCTCGCCTCATGCTCTCGGTGATGATGTGTGGCGACCCCAATGCCCACTCTTGTCTCGGAGCATTGCAACAAGCATTGTTGCTGTTGGTATTTGCCGGTATTGTTACTGGCGCATTGGTTTCGCATATTGGCTTTTTAACTGATTACAACAAACTGCGACTGCAACATGAACAGAGTTGCATTTTCAAATTTTTATTTTAACGCTTCACATCTGTCAAGCATTCGAGTGTGTACTAATTTCCTCACCGGTTAATCGATATTTGGTTTCATCGAGCTACTTTTGCGATCTTGAGACCAATCACCGGGTTCAGAAACACACAGTTTATTGTTATATTTGACTTAGAAATTTGTCTTTAAAAAGGTCATACAGTCGTGTCTGGATATAGTGAACTAATTATTGCAAGGCCTGTTCACAGTATTGAGGTTGTTCACTATATCAAGGTTAACATTTTGGTTCAAAAACTCGTTTTATTTGCTCAAAATACACTTTTTGCTTTTTGCTTGAAATTGTTTTCAAAATTTTGTTCATGATTTAGAGGCTCCATGTCAAAACTTGGGTGTTCACTATATCGAGGTGTTCACTACAGGGGCGTAGCCAGAACTTGGTCATGGGGGGGGGGGGGTTTAAAATTTTGTTTGCCAGTTTACTAATACGTGCAAAGTGCACTTTCCAAATGTGGTGGCTTACGTGACTTAATGCATTGGAAACTAACTTTTTCCGATTTTTAGTAAAAATTTCATGAAATTTGGTGCACTGGAAGCGAAGTTATTGCATCTGAAGTGAAAGTATGTTTGTGTCATCCTACAAAAATGAGCATCGAACAAAGATCCAATATTAACTTTTGTTTTAAAAATGTTTAAACTTTAACCGAAGCATTTCATGAACCAAGTTTATGGTGATGATTGTTTATACCGTGGTGCAGTTCATAAGTGGTAAACGCGATTTAAAAACGATTGTTTGGACATAAATGATGACCAACTGAAATTCGCGATCGCCGTAGATCAAAACTGGGCGTTAATTCATAAAAGATTAGCCAAAATCTTTATTGAAATTCTTGAAATTGGATTAAACTAGTGTCCGACCGAAACCACTTTTTTGGGCCGAAACCGAAACCGAAACCGAATATTCGGTTTTTTTTTAATATTCGGCCGAAACCGAAACTTTCTAGTTGAAATAAAAATCACCATATCAAGCACTTTTTTCAACAAACGAATTTTACATTAAGTAAATAAAGAACAACCAACGCAGCCGCCGTGGCTCAGTTGGTTAGTGCGTTGGACCGCGAGTCGAAGGCAGCGACCCAGGTTCAAATACTGCCTGTAATAACACCTAAAAAAAAATAACGGGAAAACTCGTTTTCTCTTTCGGTGGCTGTCCTCTCAGCTGGAAATGGCAAACCTCTGGGAGTAAAAATTGCTTATGAAAAAGCTCCCAACCTGCCGTTCGGAACCGGCATAAAACTGTAGGTCCCTCCAATCCGTGTACAAATTCACACGCACAACACGGGTGGTTGCGGGAAGCTAGGCCTTAGTCTCGCGTAAGCGGGCTGTCGTGCCAGTCAATTATTATTTATTATTATTATTATATTAAATAAAGAACAAACAAACAAACATAGCATAAATAAATAAATACTTATTAATAAAAACAATTTATTAATTTTTTAAAAACGTAAACAAGAAGAAATTACCCTTTCGTACCTTACTCGCTAATATTCAAAATTAAATAATTTAATATTATATGCTAAAAAAATAAGTTTATTTACATTGCTAGAATCTAAATTACTCCTCCTTTTACTATATATCTGCTACACAATAAAATGTAAAAAATATTCTATAAAGTTTCGGTTTCGGCTATTCGGCCATTTTTTGGCCGAAACTGAAACCGAAACCGAAACCACTTATTTGGGCCGAAACCGAAACTGAATATTCGGTCGGACACTAGATTAAACCTTCGCTTTACTTATACCCACCCGGGTGATCTTTTTAATATTCATGTTTAATATCTGCACAAATTTGAAGGTAATTTTCAATAACATGAAAAAATGTTTTTTTTATAAATTTTGTTCATGTTTCTCATTATGTGCTCAATGAAAGATTATGTGCTCTGGAAAGAAATCTTCTAATATTTTCCATAGTCAAAAAATAAATCATTAAAGTTAGGCCTTTTTTCGAAAAACGAACTATCGCCAGAGAAAGATACTAAATACTGAAGTAAAAATAAAAGTTATATTTGTCATCCGAGTGAACGACATTGGTAAACGACGTATACAAAAATCTTGGGCATCTCAATAGCATAAATTTATCGCATTTTAACTGAACATTTGGCTATCGAAGGATGCCATCTCATCTATCGACACTTGTTTTGACTGTTTTTTTGTTTACTAAAAGTCGAGTTTTAAACATCAACCACTCCTCGTTTTCACCTGATGCGGCACCGCACGACTTTTACCTTTTCAAAAAATGCATATGCCGATGAAAAAAGCGTTTTGAGAACGTAGAAACCATTCAAAAGGCGTCCTGAAGGACATTCCGGTCGACGAACGAAACTACTCTTTAGACATGTTTTTAGATCATGCAAATCGCTGTATTGAGCCTAAACGGGACTATTAAAAAACAAATTAGTTTCGCCAAAAAAATTTTTTTTTATTATTCTTTTAAATGTTTAAAAATGAAAAGACTTTTTTGCTGATGTGGGAACTTATTTACGAGACATAATGATTGAGAATGTTGACAAATTATAGGCTATGGGGGGGGGGGGTTCTGACACCCCAAACCCCCCTTGGCTACGCCCCTGGTTCACTATATAGGGTGTTCACTATACCCAGACACGACTGTATATGCTTCACATGTGCTTCATGCAATCGTGTTTGAATCAATGCTGTATACGTGATTAAAAGTTCGTTAAATAAATCTAAAGGGTTGGTCCAAGGAATTTCTAATCAAATTTATTACAAAGCTTAGCGCATGACTTTACAGAATGTTTATTTTTGGGTTCATTGGGGTTCCATTACTTCCACCAAAACACTTCATATTCTTTGCTTCCACGCAGATTCAAGCTTGAGAAGTTAAAAAATTAACGGCAAGAATATACTCGTAAATCCGTAGGGAATGTATTGAAAACACGCTATTCAAAAAGATTTCCAGCTAAAAAGAAAAGTCGCGGAATTCAAGTAGCCGATTAGGAAAAACATTCGATGAAACATTGCGGACTTAATTGCAAAATGTTCATTTATTTACCAAATTCAATGATTACCAGTTTTCAAGAAACACTATATAGGAGAAGTTATCTATGTTATGTCTATATAAATCAACCAACATACCACGCCAGTGGGCCATTCAAGAGAGGTGGATTGGGGGTTCATATCCCTGTAATATCTGTTTGTTACTAAATATATTAAATTAAGAACCGATTAATACACAACGCACATTTACGCCAACTCGTTAGACTAATATTTATATACTAAATTTTACTAAATATAATTTTTTATTAGTGTTATTTAGTTATTTATATTATTTACTCGGTAAGTTTTGGTTTTTACCACAGAAAAATTACAAAAGTCTATGAAATTTGTATTTTTGTCCATAAATCAATGCTTGCGCTTAAGTTTTCGACAGTTAGTTCATATGAAAATTAGCCCCAACTACATTGTATTAGATGCGCAACTAAGTTCTTGCTGTTTTTTGATGAAAATTCAACTTGTTTGTGAAAAAATTGTTCCAAATGAATCATTCAAAGCATTGCCCATCGCTAGCTACAACTTTTTCCCATCTTTCTGGCAGAGCTCGAATACCTTGACGGTAAAAGTGTTTGTGTTTTAAGGCTATCCACGAATCAAGCAATTTTGTGATGCCTTCATATGAACGGAACTGCTGAACCCAGACCAGGTGTCATCAAACAGAATAAGTAATAACCAGACGGCGAAATATCTGAGGAATATCGCGGATGGGGTAGGACTTCTCATTTGAACGTTTCCAAATAGGTTTTAACGGGTTTGTCAATGTGAAGCCTAGCGTTGCCATGCAGTAGAATCACTTTTGCATGCATCTGCTTATATTGCGGCCGTTGTTCGCTCAGTGCTTGGCTCAATCACATCAATTCATTACGATACCGTTAGCCAGTAATGGGTTCGTTCGGTTTCAACATCTCATAATAAATAACCCCGACCTGGTCCCACCAAATACAAATCATAACCTTAGCAGGGTGAATATTCGGTCGAGCCGACGACGTAGAAGCCGGGGTAGTGGCCGGGCAGTCCCCAAGATTTGTTTCTTTGGGTTGCTGTAATGAATCCATTTTCCATCACCCGTCACGATGCGATGCAGTTGTTGGAACCCAAATTCCTTGCTTTGGAATCATTCCCAACGCATCCAATCGTTTGGAAATAGTTTGGCGGGTAACTCCTAAACCTGAAGCAAGCTCTTCTTGCGTTAAGCACGAATCCTCATCGAGCAATGCCTCCAATTCAGCGTCTTTGAAGGTTTTTGGCCTTTTCTCACGTGAATGGTCATCAATAGCGAAATCACCGTTTTGGAAGCGATAGAACCAATCGCGGCATGTTGTTTCGCTCAGAGTAGCATATCCGTAAACTTTTTGGAGCTCTCGATGCGCTTCAGTCGCCGTTTTCTTCGAATGAAAGAAGAAAATCAACACTTCCCGCAAATGACGATTATTTGGCACAAAATCAGGCATTTTCGCACAACCAAAAGTATATAATGCAGAAATGAAATCAAAAATGTGTGAAAACGATTTGTTTACCATATGTCTAAGCTTGGTTCATAACGCTTTGGATATGTTAAAAGCGATCAGCTGTTAGTGCTGGAGCCATCTGTTGAGAAACGGCGAGAACTTAGCTCCTAGCGCACCTAATAACTGATTTATTTATTTAACAGAATATACAGGCATATAAGATACAATCTTTTGCATGCCAATTAGAAACACATTCATTTTAAGCATGCTGATTCATGCAATAATTTCAACTTTCCCATTGAACCAGAAATGGGCTTCGTCGCTTAACACTTTTTTTCGCTAAAAAAAACATATCTACTTCATGTTTTCTTAAGGCTGTCCCCCAAAAATGAAATCATGTGTGCGCCGCTGTACCATTCTCTGTAAATACTACCAGGCAACTGAAGTAATTTCCTACAAGTAGAAAATATTTCATAAAGATGGCTACACAAAACACAACTTCGGTATGTCTCAAAAGAAAAACTCAATTGTGCGCGCTTTTTCATATTTACCCGAAAAATATCCAGCGTGATGGTAATTTACTTGCCACCGCCTAATTATGTTAATGAAATGTTAAAATATTGGGGGAACAAGCAAGCCGTCTTCGATCGCATATCGACAAAGCGGCGGGCAGTGGCCACGGAAGACACGCGCATGCGCCGTTGCATGCCCACATCGATACATACCGGTTCTTGTAGTGCGCCGTGCCTGGTCGCTATAATTATGAAGTGCGGGTAACAAAATCAACACTCACACATCACAAATGCCAGCGAACTGACGAGAGTGGCAACTCTATTAAGCGCGCTTTAACCGCCACAACGAAACACGCGCGCACGCACAAATATTTAAATGCGGAAATCACTCGAAACAGAAGTCAACACAAACATACATTTATACATTCACTAGGCGGTAGATCTATTGATGCGAAGCGATGCGTTGAATGGTTGACGGACTTATGCAGAGGTTGCTGCGGTAAAAACTATTTCGTCGTCGCTGCTCAAATATTGACATTTCGCTGCAAGAGGAAAGGGTTGGGCTGGAACTGAACTGAACTGAACTGAATTAATGCAGTTTCTGTAGCTTTCAATTGGCTTTTACCTGGCGTTGTCAGCTTTTCTCTTCTTGTTGTTGACTTAATTTTTGATCAAACCTTTTAATTTGAATGTCTTAATTAGCGTTGGTGTTTTTGCCCAGCTGAATTTCTTTTCAATTTTATGTATATGACATTGTCTTGGAGCAACCGCCATTGTTGTTGCTTCTTCTGTTCTATTGTTTTGAAAGAGTTTAGTCAAAGCTTAAACACATTTCGTTCGATTGCCGTGAAATTTCGTTTCCCGTGTCTCAATGTGTTTGTATGAAGTTTTATCTTATTCGGCTCTAAACGTTTCAACTTTCCGATATGCTGGATATATGTACTTTAAGTTTGCTTAATAAAAACAAATGCTCCTTTCACTTCTGCAACAAATCAAGAAAGCATTATTTGTTCCATTGTTCAGTCCAAAAACCTTGGACAAAAGACTTTAATGATTTCAAGTTTGTGGGTGGTCGTTGTGAGTTTTGTATTGCTTCTTATTTTCCTTTTCGTAGACTATGACATCTCAATGGAGGTTTTAAAGATGCAAAATATATCCGCAGCCGCTGTGGCACAGCTGGTTAGTGCGTTAGTGCGGATAGCGAACCTGAAGCCACGTTCGACCCCACATTCGATTTCCTGTCGTAGCCTACGCCGTAATAAAGACAAATAATGATTTTTCTTTTGACGGAAAGCTGTCTCAGCAAGATATTGAAAGACTTCCAACTCGCATTCGGAATCGGCATTCAACTATAGGTTCCTTTCATCCGCGTAAAAAAGCTCGGCTTAGTCTCGTTAATGCGCTGTCGCGCCAGCTGTGTAGGTATGTACACAGTGGCGCACACAGGATTTCATTTTGGGGGAGCAGGGGTGTTGCGTCATTCGAAACCGTATTTTGTACAAGCAATTTTTGTGTTTGGGGGTTTGAACCCCCCAACCGTCCTATATGCGCCACTGTATGTACATATATGTAATATCTTGACGACGACATTTTAATCCAGCATGTGTACTCATGTTTTTTAATCTGTCGAAATCATAATCACACGTCGCGTCCCATTTCACAATTCATAACTTTTCTGTTATTTGGCATACTGGGAATCACTCTTCACAATACAAATGTAAACTTTAAAAATAATGTTTAATTTGTTATTTTAAGTTTTATTCAGTTTATGGAACCCCTAAGTGCACCTACCGCCACCTCTGCTAATTTAACATTACTTTTAGTTCCCATGCTCGGAAACGTACCTGAAGGAACTCGAAACCTCGCCAATTGTCCCAAAGTTACAATTAGGCCACTAGCCATAAAAGCAGCAGCACCGACAACGGGAATAGCAAACCAACCATAAATTGCCAGTAACAAATTGTTAATTATATTAATTTAAATCCATTAGCATAAATTACGCCCTCAATAAAAACAACATGAGCCACAACAACACCGACAATTGCAACAGCCAAAGCATTGAAACATTTCAAAACGAAACACCGACAGTTGTCCATCGCCCCTACTACATCACCAACAACAACTGCACACTACAATTAATTAATAGCTATACATGTAATAGATACTGTCTCTACTAGACAACACAGCGTGGGGTGTAAAACGCCGGATGACAGTCAGCTAACAACAACAGAAAAAAGAAACCAAAACCGTAACGATAATGATCACCTCAAATCACAAACATTTTAAATATTTTCATTATTTACAATGTCCAAATTTCAACAGCAATATACATACGTGTACGTATGTATGTATGTGTGTGTGTTCAAAACACACAAATACGAAATAAATGCTAAATTATACACAGTAACAAAACAATAATAACAAATACACCAACAACAATATGTATATCAATTACCTACGCAAGCAGCCGTCCGACCGCTTGCCGATCACTCAATTTCGCGTGCTGCTAATGCAAAACATGTTGCGGCTATCGGACTCAATATTTACATACATACATAGGTAAGCTTAATTGACAGTTTCAGCAAACTCAAATTGGTTCGCAATTGAACGTTGATTGAACGCAGTCACAGACAATTAAAAACGAAGCTACAATAAAAAAATTGTGGGTAGAAAAACACATTGGCAAACAAACAAATAAACATATCTATACATATTTTTTTTTTTTTTTTTTTTAACGAGGAGGGAGGCATCGAAAGCCTAGGGTAGTGCGGGACTTTAAACTGCAAAACCCTCCTCTCGTCCAAATGATTAACCCCTCTGGGTCACCGATAGGTATTGCGTCAGGAGGCCGTCATTACCATTTCTACTCAATTGTTCGTGTGGTAGTCAGTTCACCGTCATGTCCGGACTTACCCATACCATAGGCCATAGTGCCTATATCTATACACATAACTGCATACGTATGTATGTATGAAAAAGTATTATGTGCAGCTCACTAAGCGAATAGTCTAATCAGTCTATGCCCCGAGCCGCCAGTCACTTTATGTCTGGTTCAAGCACTCGTGCGGCAACAGAGTTCAACATTTTTTCTTTTTAACTTGAAATTTGTTGCTCTTTAATCGCCGATTTTGCGTAGGCTCTTACAACAAATTCTACTCTAACAACAACAAAAACTAACGCTGTCATATGGAAATTATTTTGCTACAACATCTATGGCCACATTTTTGATTGCTGTCGCTTGCTGTTTTTGTTGTTGTTATAGCTGCTGTTATTGAAAGCACGCTAATTGACAATTACACGAAACGAATAGAAAATTTGTGGGTTTGTTAGCAGTTTATGTGTGTGTGTGTGTGTGTGTCAATGAATGAAGTTGGATTTTGTTGGCTGTGTTTGCGTCTGTTGAAAACCTGAAAACCTGTCGGCTAGAGATCTAAAACATCCATGTGGGCGCATTGCCACTGTTGCTGCTGGGTGCTGCTGTTGTGGTTGTTGCAGGTATAAGTATGGATAGCGTTGGCAGTTGGACGTCCATTTAATTGGCGCACAATAAAACTACAGCATTTTACGGTGGATGTGATCTAAAAAACTTACAAATATAAAAAAGAAATAAAAATTAAACAGATGATAAGGAAGTGGGAGCTGATAAAGTGTGGTAATTATTTACGCTGTGATTTTTAACCTTTTCTCAACTCACATCTTTTGATGATGTTGTAATAAGCCGAGCAGCATTCTTCTTCTTCTCTTCTTAACTGCCCATAACAACCCGTTACCGGGTTACGGCCTGCCGCAAAAGCTCTCTCCAGGCGCCTCTGCTTTGCGCGTGCCTTCTCCAGTTGGTCACACCAAGAGAAGTTAGGGCGTCCGCAACTTGGTCCTTCCACCGGAGACACGGCGTCGAACACATTTTCGCCGAAGCGCGAACATTTCTTGCTAAGGAATATTTAATGTCGATTCCCATAGTCGTGAACTGAAGTTACTAAATATTCCTAAATCCAATGCGTACGATTACACCGTGCGACAGTACTTTTGACTAGAAATCATTCACGGTATCCTGGCACACTGAGTTTTGCATATTCTCATCCCATGCCCATTTAAAAGGACTTTAAAAGTTTAAGGACATACGCATATCAAATATTGTTTTCAATATTTGCGTTTGTGAAATTATGAATAGATATATGTAGTGTCTGGCCGAAACCACTTTTTTGGGCTGAAACCGAAACCGAGTTTTGGGTTTTTTTTTAATATTCGGCCGAAACCGAAACTTTCTAGTTGAAATAAAAATCACCACATCAAGCATCAAAATCATAATTTTTCAACAAACGAGTTTTACTTTAAGTAAATAAAGAACAAACAAACATAACATAACATAACATAAATTAATACTTATTAATATAAACAATTAATTAATTTTTTAAAAACATAAACATACAAAAATCACCCTTTCGTACCTTACTCGCTAATATTCAAAACTAAATAATTTATATTTAATTTTAATTTTTATTATTATATTCTAAAAAAGAAGTTTATTTACATTGGTGCATCATCCTTTCACTATATATCTGCTCGGCTGCACTAAGTTAAGCTGTTCAGCTTAAGTAGCTGTTCACTCGCTACACAATAAAATGTAAAAAATATTCCAGAAAGTTTCGGTTTCGGCCGTTCGGCCATTTTTTGGCCGAAACTGAAACTGAAACCGAAATCATTTATTTGGACACTTCGGTCGGACACTAGATATATGATTATCAAATGAAATAGAAAACTTGTGGCTTTAAATGGCTTTTTTAAGTGGCTTTTAAATTTTCAGGACCAAAATATATCAATAAGTAACATTTAGTAGATATAATGCCTCAAAATTTTACTATACAAAAAAATAATATGTATTCCATACTAATTTCTTGCTTATAGATGGAAATTTTTTGTTTTAATTGGTTAGGAGCAATAATGAGATACATAATAATAAAAATTTGAAGTATTATACTTCAGATCTAGATCCCAAGGATTCGTTAAGTTTGTTTGTTTGGTGCTGAATGTTCAAAACAGGAAATATAGTTCAAAGGCAACAATTTTCTTCTTTCATTTGATAGCCATATTTTCGTCATTGCACAATAGCAAATATTTAAATATATGTTTGAAAATGTGTAAATCAAAGTGATGCTCATTGTTATCTTTGATATTCATGATTCAGCGCTTCATGAATTCTAGATGATCAAATATTTGTCTGAACTAGAAAAAAATTACTATTTCTTCAGATTAAGAAAGACTACACGAATGTATTCATAAAAAATCGAAATTATTTTATTTACAGCTCACTTTTATAAAATACATACTCGATTAAAAAAAATGTTTCAAACCCTGTCCTCCCCTGTACAATTCGACCTACGCCACTGCTACCGCCAACATAGCGAAGCATTGCCGATACCCGTTGTTCGTTGCTCTTTGCGGCCGTACCACTTTAACCAACAAAACGAATTCATTTCAAATTAGTTAATTAAAACGATACATACACAGCATAAATGCGAAGCAGTAACAATAAATGTGCACAAAGGCGCTAGAAATAAAATTGAAATAAAAATTACTGCGAACAAAAGCTCGCACTGGGGTAAATACCTGCAAATGTTTTTGATTGTCGATTTGGCAAGCGGGCGAAAATGATTTTGTTTGCTCTTCTGTGAGTTGTTACTATTTCTTATTATGTTATTATTTTTTACTTTTGCACAAAGAGGGCAATTAATGGCGAATTCAGTGCTGAATGGTGAACGTGGTGTGGGGTCGCTATTAAGAAATGTATACACCTTTACTAATAAAAGGAATTGTTTGAAAATTTGGATCACACAAATATTTGAAAATGCCACGAAACGTCAAGCGAGAAAGCTTTTAAAAACCGTATGTGTGTGTGTTTTTTAATCGCGTCAATAGCAGCGCAAAAATATGATTCCAACAAAATTATTATTCGAATGTGGTAGCATGACAAATGCACACTCCGAAGTTACACACACAGAAGTTGCAAATAAAACGATTTTCATCAAAAATTACTCATTGGTAAGCAGCAGCTGATCTGGAGGCTGGTAGTAAATTTTCAGTGGCACCTGACAACTAACACCTTCAATTAATGCAAGCAGCTCTTTCCCTTTCCAAAGACAATCATCTGTATAGGATGTGCTCCAGCTGTCGGGTACACTGCAGGATGCCAACTCAAAGGATCTGAACAACACTAAATATCCTTTTTATTGTCATACTAACTAAATATATTGAATTGAAAAACACATTCGAACTGAAATTTGAATATCAAAAGCGTCGTTGCCCTTCGCTGGTATCAATGTATTGATTAATATAAATTTCCCCTTTACTAACTTTTCCCTTTCATCTCTCAAATTCCATTTCTCCGGTTTACTCTCACCACTTACCCATTCAGCTTCCCACAACACTCCATATCGTCGGCGTGCGAACGGAAAACAGATGCCGCATTCATATTATCCTTTTGCCGCTACTAATTGTCTTACGGACTGAGTACGCCTGTGGTCCACTGACAACTGACCGCCACCGCACAGGTGTAAATTTATAACTATCTATGTATGGTTATAAATTGGTTTTTCTTTTCCGCCATTGAGAACGGTTCAAAACAGCAGCCAAAGGATTTCTTTTATCTCATTTATCCCCCATCCTCTACGCAATATTTCAACTATCCCTTGCCTTATTTAATTTTCACTCATATTTGAAAATGTTTGGTGTAATTAACACTTTCTGTCCCCCGCCGATAAAAATTCCCACGCACTCTTCGCACGCACACGCTGCAGTCATTCACGAACGAGCTTCTACGCTGGCAACAGATTCTTCCGTGTCCATTAAGTGGACGCTGCATTCACCTTCCAACCTGCGGGCCGCAATTATACAGAAGCGCCAACGTAGTCTTCGGCTCCTCTTTCTTGTGTGCTGCTTGGGTGTTTGATCGTTTGGTCACTGAATACCTAATCGCACGCACTACACGCACACAAATATTTGTGTGATTAGCCTTTTATTCCCTTATCGGCTGGGCGCATTTAATGAAAATCAAAGAGAAACTTGTTTCAAGCCGCCGCGGCGTTATGCTGTCACGGCTAGCCACCGACAAAGCCACTTCCACCTTAAATCGATTCATTATTGTGATTGTTCGACCTTTCCTTTCAACCTTCCTAATCTGACCTATGATGTGGCCAATGGATGTTCGGGTGTCCTGCACCTGAACACAGCACGTTGCTCGAGTTACACCACTGGATAGCGGACAGCGAACAAAAGCAATTAATCGATAGCTGCAGAGAGTCAGTCAAGCTGAGTTTTAATTATTACAGACGTATGGATGCTGCTGTGGTTCTTTGGTTTGTTTGAACTTATTCAGAGAGTCTCTGGTTCAGGTAATACTGTGGTTTCCCACGTGAAGATTATTAAAGAATTCTGAGTTGATGATATATGTTATATGTTAGGTAGGACTAGCTCGCTGGATACTCATACCAAGGCCCTAGGTTCGATTCCAAGCTCGGGCTGGTGAAACGCTTACTACTTCTATCGCTATCCACATGAAGCAGATGAGAATTACAAGAATCGCACGAGTGTGCTCTTCGCAATGGTAAAACTTCCAAGTGTGAAAGAAGAAATTGCCAACCGCCGCACAGTGGGGTAATTGATGCCGATTAATTCACCCAGGCTATTTAGATATGAAATAACTATTAGGTTTATTTAATCGAACATTAGAAAGTAAAAAACAAATGTTTTTGAGTATACTGAAGTGGAAATTTTTTTAAAAAACAGTAGAAAACTAAAATAGTTACAAAAGATAAATTTTGCACTATTCTAATGAAAGTCAAGTTGAACAGTTTAATTGAAACATTTCATCGCCACCTCTTGCAGCCAATTAAATATCATCGTTATGATGATGATTATCGTTATTATTATCTTTATCATCAACATTCCTCATTAGTATCAACTATTTGTGGAAAATTGTGGGTAAAATATACCAGGAATAGCATTTTAAAAAATATTTTACAGTTATATTTTATATTTATATTTTATATTTATATTTTTACTATTTATATTTTTATATATTATTTATATTTTTATATATTATATTTTTATTTATATTTTTTCTATTTCGATTTGATGTTCACTAGAAACAACCATAAAATGGTGTGAATGTTTTTATTCAAGTCTGCATCGATTTCTATTATTGAGGCAGATATTTCTGCATTTGAAAAAACAATAAAAACAACAATAAAACCTTTTGCTTATTTTTTTTCATCTAAAAAATAAATAATTTAAAAAAAATTGATTTTGCACATTTCTATTTGTTCTCATACATGGCCCATTTGGCCCATGAGTTCGCACACAAAAATCGAAATGCTGGAAAAGTGCGCGACATTCGCGCAAATTTTTTTTCATAAAATGTTACTGAAATATCTAAGCTATATGCTAATGAAAAAAGTTTTGCTCGATCTCACAAGACTCACAACTATATGTCTATGAAAAGGTCCACAATTTAATAATTATTAAGCTTTTAAACAAAAAATCAAGTAAAATACTTATAAACATTTTTTAACAAAACAAAATACACACTGTATTACTGAAATACCTGAACATGAAGGTTGCATAATCAATTTTTAAATACTTTTTAAAAATCACAAAAAGAAGTCGATTTGAAGTAAAGGAAAAAACGCGTTTATCGCTGCTCGCACAAAAACTGAAAATAAATGTCAACTTTCAGAGTGCTTTGCAGAAAAACGGTTAACTAACTTAACTTTTTCACATAGTGATGCAGAATTTTATCCACTTTAACTCGGTACCAAAAACATATTTGTATCTTTATTTTTCGTTTTTGAATTAATCGACACTTTACTTATATATTACCCCACTGTGCGCCGTTCGGATTCGGCGTTAAACTGTAACATATATTGGAAAAAATAGTGTTGCATACACATTTCAGAAACGGGTTAAATATGAGATATCACTCTCCTCTCCTCCCGTACCACCCATGGGTATAGTTCAATGGTCCAAAATGGACTGAGTGCTATGGAAAGCTGAATCCTACCTGCCCACCTTCACATACATCACACATCACAATGTTGTTGGAGAGGCTCACATATCTACAGTTCTATAACTTAGAACTAGCATGTCAAATTTATTTAGAAATATACTAACATTAAATCATACAAGCAGACTATGCCTTGTCAATTGGGATTGTCAATGAGGATGACAAAGACTGCGTAAAAACTTATGATTACAAGAGGCCTATTTTTATCATAAACTAGCTGGGCCCTGCGGCTTTGCACGCAAGCTCTCCTGTTTCCCCCGATACGACTCCTTAACCCATTGTTGAGCCCATCAGATTTTGTTTAAAAAAAAAAAAAACATGTGTCTTATTGTACTATCTTTGATTTTGAGTATTTTATTAAATCATGTGTTTCACATTTACTCCAAACAAATTCTTAACCCTTGGTTTACATGGTAGATTTCGATTTTCAAAAAAATTAAAAGCACGTTTTTATTATTTCCCGATTGAAGTTGTTTCTCCATACAAATTGTTAACCCATTGTTGACCCCGTTAGATTTTGTTTTTCAAAAAAGTGAAAAGCACGTGTCAAATTATTTCTCACTAAAGTACTTTCACCAAGTTTGATGTCAATGGGCCCATTAATTCATATTTTTCACAGTTTCTCCACACAAACTTTTAACCCGTCGCTGTCCCCATCCGATTTTAATATTCTGAAAAATGAAAAACACGTATCGAGTTATTTTACATTTAAAGTACTTTCACCAAGTTTGAAGTCAAAAGACTCAAAAAAATTTGTTTCTCCATACATACTTTTAACCCGTCGTTGACCCAGTTAGATTTCGATTTTGAAAATAATGCGAAACACGTGTCTAATTTTATTTATTTCAGTTATTTTTACAAGTGTTGAAGTCAATAGGCCCATCGGTTCGTGTTGTTTGTTTCTGAGTCTTTCCGTAAATAAACCTTAACCCATTGTTAGGCCAGTTAAATTTTGATTTTCGAAAAATTATAAAATAAGTGTCGAATAAGTTTTGATCTAGAATATTTTCAGGAAGTTCAAATTCAAAATGTTTATTAAATTACGTTTCTTCATACAACACTTTAACCCATGTTTTGCCTTTTTAGACCCCGAATTTCAAAAGGCGAAGGTTCATTCTTCAAGATGTACCTACAGTCCAAAATTCATGTTTGTAGCTTCAGCGGTTTGGGCTGGGCGATGATAAATCAATCAATCAATCAGTCAGTCAGTCAGGATAAACAATCTATGTATAAAAAATGGAGGCGGTACCACGCCCCATTGTCCCCCTTGTGCTACTAAGTGGAAAGTTCGTACCAAGTTTCATTGATGTGTGACTGTCAGTTCTGCTGAAATGTTGGGTCAAAAAAAATGTGCCACACCCCTTGTCAAACGCCCATCAAATCTCATCAGTAGAATGACACATCTATGAGACGACGGTACACCAACTTTCAATGCTGTGCGGCTAACGATTCCGCGGAGAGTCCATATTAAAGAACTGAGTTGTATTGGCGGTGCCACGCCTATTGTCCAGAATCTACCTTATTCCCCCTGCCGAAGGACACGACTAAATCGTAAGTTTGTACCGAGTGTCATTGATGTGAACGCTATAGTTCCACCGGAACTTAAAAGGTGCCACGCCCCTTGTCCAACGCCCATTAAATTTAATCGGTTGAACGACACGTCTACGTCATGACGCTGTACCAAATTTCAATGCTGTCCGACTTATAATTCCGAAGATATTCCATATTAAAAAGTTGGGCTGTATGGGCGGTGCCACGCCCCCTTGTCAAAAACCAACCCTTTACCCCCTATCGTAGGACACGACTTAATCGTAATTTTGTACCGAGTGTCATTGATGTGAACGCTATAGTTCCACCGGAACTTAAAAGGTGCCACGCCCCTTGTCCAACGCCCATTAAATTCAACCGGATGAGCGACACGTCTACGCCATGACGCTGTACAAAATTTCAATGCTGCCGGACTTATAATTCTGAAGATATTCCATATTAAGGAATTGAGTTGTATGGGCGGTGCCACGCCCCCTTGTCAAAAATCTACCCTATTCCCCTCCCCGAAGGGCAAGACCAAATCGTTAGTTTGTACCAAGTGTCGTTGATGTGAATGCTATAGTTCAAAAGTAAGACCGGAATTATAAAAGTGCCACGCCCCTTGTCCAGCGCCCATTAAATTTTACCGGTGGAACGACACGTTTACGCCATGACACTGTACTAAATTTCAATGCTGTACGACTTATAATTCCGAAGATATACCATATTAAAAATTTAGGTTGTATGGGAGGTGCCACGCCCATCTGCCGTACACACATGTAATATCGCTATAAACCACCGCATTGGCAGCTTCTATCACACACAAAAAAAATTTTGCCGAAAGAATGAGCCGTTTTCGCAAACACTGGCTACACACAGATTTTTTGAATTTTTTTATATATGTACAAGACTAGCTGTTACTCCTTCTGTTTCCCACGATACGAATTCTTAACCCATTCTTGAGCCCATACGATTTTGATTAAAAAAAAAAACATGTGTCTATCTTTGATTTCGAGTGTCTTCAAAATTTTGAAGTCAGAAGGCCCTTTAAATCATGTGTTTTCACATTTACTCCCGTCTTGGCGAATGTTAATTCTTCAAGATGTACCTACAGTCCAAAATTCATGTTTTTAGCTTCAGCGGTTTGGGCTGGGCGATGATAAATCAACCAATCTATCAGTCAGTCAGTCAGGATAAACAATCTATGTATAAAAAAATGGAGGTGGTGCCACGCCCACTTGTCAAAAACCCACCCCATTCCTCCTGTCGAAGGACACAACCAAATCGTTAGTTTGTACCGAGTGTCATTGATGTAAACGCTCTAGTGCCACGCCCCTTGTCCAACGCCCATTAAATTTTACCGGTGGAATGAAACGTTTACGTCATGACTCTGTACCAAATTTCAATGCTGTGCGAATTACAATTCCGGAGATATACCATATTAAAAAATTTAGTGGTATGGGTGGTGCCACACCCCCTAGTCACAAATCCACCCTATTCCCCCTGCCGAAGGACACGACCAAATCGTTAGTTTGTACCGAGTATCATTGATGTGAACGCTCTAATTCCAAAGTTACACCGGAATTTAGAAAGTGCCACGCCCCCTGTCCAACGCCCATTAAATTTTACCGGTAAAATTACACGTTTACGCCATGAAACCGTACCAAATTTCAATGCTGTGCGACTTATAATTCCGAAGCTATTTTACATTAAAAAAGTTGGGTTGTATGGGCGGTGCCACGCCCCCTTGTCAAAAACCCAACCCATTCCCTCTGTCGAAGGACACAAAATAAATAATAAGTTTGTACAGAGTGTCATTCATGTGAACGCTATAGTTCCAAAGTTACACCGGAATTTAAAAAGTGCCACGCCCCTGTCCAACGCCCATTAAATTTTACCGGTGGAATGAGACGTTTACGTCATGACTCCGTACCAAATTTCAATGCTGTGCGACTTATAATTTCGAAGCTATGCCATATTAAAGAATTGAGATGTATGGGCGGTGCCACGCCCCCTTGTCAAAAATACGCCCTATTCCCCCTGCCGAAGGACATGACCGTATCGTTAGTTTGTACCAAGTGTCGTTGATGTGAATGCTATAGTTCAAAAGTTACACCAGAATCTAAAAATGCCACGCCCCTTGTCCAAAGCCCATTAAATTTTACCGGTCGAATTACACGTTTACGCCATGACACTGTACTAAATTTCAATGCTGTCCGACTTATAATTCCGAAGATATGTCATATTAAAAATGTCGGTTGTATGAGAGGTGCCACGCCCACCTGCCGTACAAACATGTAACATAGCTATAAACCACCGCATTGACAGCTTCTACCACACACAAAAAAAATTTTGCCGAAAGAATGAGCCGTTTTCGCAAACACTTTCTCTACACAGAATTTTTGAATTTTTTTATATATAAGAATAATATTCTCGAGAGTCCAAAGCCTCTATGATATTTGGATTATCAGGCAACCGAAAGAAATGCACTTTCATTGGGATTTAAGAGGTCATCTCTTGCTCTTATCATCAAATTAATTGCATTAAAAACATTTGTCTGTGCGAATTAGGCGAGTAGAAATACAAGTCATGCTACATAGACTTATGAGCATTTTATATATAAATGCAACATATTCTATTATCGGGAAAAATTTATGCTTTCTAAACTGCAATACTGTTTCTTTACCAAATGTACGGGTACTTTCATGTTCTTTCGCGAGAATGCGAGACAGACTGACGAAATGCATAACGAGATCTTAAAGTATGGCAGTGTAGCGACAGCGGATTTTCAAATGCGTCATATAGTTTGAAGTGTTTATATTTAAAATAATTAGCTTTTTGATTAAGAAACGTAGCAAAATAATAATCGCTGTAAAAATCTCGTTCGTCGTTAGTGTGTGGGAAGATCTGTCCGTAGCAACGCTCGAGCCCAGCTTAGATCATCCGATAAATCAACAGTTGAAATTAACCAAAACAACATTTCTGAATGTGATCTTTGAAAAGTTTAAAATATAAGAACAAGAATAATAATAGTGTTAAATTTTCTCTCCACATAATTCCATCATTACCAATCGAACTCATCAATTACTTATCCTCAAGTAATAAACCATCCAAAGCAATGCATACAGAAGTCTTCACCATGGGGCAACCACTTCTAAACCATATTTCATGGCATTCGAAAAAATTGCAAGCAAATATTTATACGTTGAGGAAAGTGTCGGCAGCGCCTCAACACGCCGCACAGTGTCGCGAGTTTGGCCAAAACAGAAAGAAGGTCTGAATTTTAACACAATTGTAATGGGAGTTTGCTGGAAATACCTCTTATTTATTGAATTCAAAATACCTTTGCAAAATTCACCGATTTACTTATACTTTCGGTTTTCAAAGTGTAGGATTAAGAGCCAACATTATTTATGATAAAAATTAATTTTTTTTATTGAAAAATCCCTTTTTTTTCGTATATTAAGAGAATTTAGATCTTTTCTGAAAGCTTGATATATTTCCTTTTTTTTAATTTTATTTTTTCTATGTAAAGTTATTTAAAAGAAAAAAGTAAAGTAACGTTATTTAAAAGAAAAGATAAAATAAAATACAGCAAAAAACATTTGTTAAATTTTGGTAGAGAAATACAAAAGTGCTTGCATTCGTCGACGGAATTTTTTAAACAATTTAATAAGCAGAAGTAAGCCCAAACAATGTTTTGCAGAAAGTTGCATTTAAAGTGCAATTCAAATATTTGTGAAAAATAAACTAAGGAGCCGCAGCCGCCGTGGCTCAGTTGGTTAGTGCGTTGGACCGCGAGTCGAAGGCAGCAACCCCATTTTCAATACTGCCTGAAATAACACCTAAAAAAAAAAATAACAGGAAAACTCGTTTTCTCTTTCGGTGGCTGTCCTCTCAGCTGGAAATGGCAAACCTCTAAGAGTAAAAATTGCTTATGAAGAAGCTCCCAACCTGCCGTTCGGAACCGGCATAAAACTGTAGGTCCCTTCCACCCGCGTACAAATTCGCACGCACAACACGGGTGGTTGCGGGAAGCTAGGCCTTAGTCTCGCGTAAGCGGGCTGTCGTGCCAGTCAGTTATTTATTAAACTAAGGAGCGAATTGAAGAGAGACCAACATGGAAAAATTCGAAAACCCAAAGGAAATTTCAAATCTTTGAAATGGGCTGATGCCAAATTTTGTGAAAATGAAATGACGTTTAATATTTTTGGCCACGCGATATATGGGGACGCGACACTGTGCGCCGCTCTCGTTCCAGTAGCGCGAAGCACATTGGCAAACTGCACACTAAGTGAAATGCGATGTAAACATGCTCGCACGGCCTGTTCTCCAGCACAACTAAACGAATGACACTCATCAAAGGAACGAATCGAAGACCACTGATGCAGCGACAGTGGGACCAATGCGCCGCTGACCTCTTTTACAGTAAATATTTTAGTGTCAACATTAAATTAAAAACTATCACTGTAGCACAGTGTATTGTCTTCCGGTTATGGTTTCTTTCATTCTCGCATCGCAATGGTTGGACTTGTGAAAGCTGGGTCAGTGTTGCCGAACAGCGTCAACAAATATGAGAGATTGCTGTAAATGAGCGTTAAGAAAATTTGTTTTAGCATTACCAAAACGAAGCTTGAAGCCGCTGTCAGAATAGCGTTGCTTTTGAAATCAGTTGCTAAAGGCTTTTGCTTTCATGATTCATTTTTTAATTGTTTATTTCATAAACTAAGTCTATAAAATAAATACATAAGTAAAATATTTATGACTGAAGGCAACCATCCAAACAACGTTCACTATTTTGCACAAATTCACGATATTTTACATTGAACTTAAAGTAAACATATCCAATATTTGGACTTACAAACCAACCAAAACAAACTCTCAAAGGAAATTTAATTGCAAGTTTCTGAATAATATTTAATTTTAGCGTGAAAATTATTTTGTATCCTCCATGGCTGACGCAATTAACTGAATGAAACTGAATAGTCCTAAAATACTTTTTTACATCTAATCTGATCCTGAAGTTACTAGATCACTACTGAGGCAATCACCATTTTCTGATGGTGCCGAAATCCTTATTCACTTCTAGGTTTCCCATTCATTTACATTAACGAATTGATTTTAACAATTTTCAACTTATCGTTCGACGCTTACAAGCTGAGCAGAGTGTTTTAGGTTTTCTTACGGCGAACCGTAGGTCCGTCGCCGTATTTGTCATATTAAATTAATCATTTATTCAATGCCACAGTTGAGTAGAATCACATTTGCTGATGCGATTTACTGTCTGTCCTTTATACATGTTCATACACCTATGTGTATGTGTGCACATGTATATGTATGCATACCTAAATAAAGTATTTTTGATTTAATTTTTGTTGCTTCAATTTTTCCAACTGCAATTAATTTCTCGTCTTTCTTGTCAAATTAATTTACACGACAATTTTACTCTGATGAGGCGATGGGGCGATTGCAAAGCCAGTGCGGCGTACCACGCGAATACAACTACCACCACGCAGTGTCAACGAGAAAGCGATAGAGCAACATCAGCCGGTACAACAACAACAACAGCCTGTTGAAAAAGCACACATTTTTGACTACCCTAAATACAGTCTCGTTATAAGGCCCAACAACAACAACGTAGTGTGAGTTTTTTACGCTAGCTTGCTCACTCTCATTTCATTCCGCTCTCGGTAAGAGGCGTTTTGTTGCCCGGTGCGCCGGTGTGCGCGCTAGTGATGAACGCCATAATTCCCGTTACGTTCGCCACCATTGCAAATTTATTATTGTTGTTGCTTCCGACAGCTGATTGGTGGTGGCAGTGCGCTCGCTCAACGCCTTCAAGCCGCCACCAAAAGCTAGCCTGCTCTCTCTTGCGCCAGACAACAACGGTGTGCGACAAGGAGCAGGCGTTAGTGTTGAAGCAGTTGTGATGCTGACTGCTTCACACGGCGATGGCGACTGTTGTTTTTTGTAAGCGGCGCTGCTTTAACAAACAGCCAGCCGGTTGAGCAAATACCAGTACTCTTTGCTCTCCTTCGAAATTGTTGTTGTGTTAATTTTTTGCTGGTCTGCTTTGTTTGAGGCTTGTTTGCTGCTGCCACCGCAGCGACCTCAGTCAGTAGGTTTTTGTTGTTTGTCGTTTGTTCGGCAGACGGGGTCGTGCGCTCGTCTGTTTGGCTTCTCGTTTGCTCAGTTATGATTTGATTGTTGAGTTTAACCACCGACAAATGAGACACGACGCGAACGGCACAGTGCACACACACACACACGCGCGCACGCTCAAACCAGCCCAATCTGTGTTAAAAAGACGACGAGAGCGGTTGTGGCGTTCGCAACAACAATAACAAGGGGGTCGCATGTAGATAGTAGCTGGCAGATACACAGCGCACACAAGCCAACAACAACAGCAACGACCACAAGAAAGAGAAGCAAAGACGAGGAAAAAGTTGAATATCGACTTGTCTAGTTAGCAAACTTCAATCTAGTTTCGAACAGTTGACTGCGAAGCGTCGAGTGAAGAGGTTGGTCTTATTGGGTAGTAACGTGCATCGCCGTCAAAAGTCGTACGTCAAAATTAATTGTTAACAAGCCAAAAGCAACAACAACTACCAGCAAATGAAGGAGCCCCGCAAGCAATTGCAACAACAACGAAGCCGACAATAAGAAGAAAGACTGCGCGAAGTGGTCGGGACGCCGGAGAGTGCGACGCGCGCCACTCATTTTCAAGCAGAAAGAAAGAATGAATCGTTAGCAGAGCGGCTTAATTCGAATTGAACGAACTGATTTGTGTTTTGATTGATTTCAGCTTTTTGGCTTAGTTCTCCTTGAACAGTAAACGGGTGTGGACGTGAATTGTGGTGCGCTCTCGATAATTAGCGCACAGTTCCCAATTCAAGTGTGCAGTGCAAATTTGTGTCTGACGAATAGGAAGAAAAAATTCAAAGATCACGTTTCATTTTGATTTCAAGTTTTCATGTGAAAAGAACACAGTTTCAAAAAAAATTGCTGTGCGCCGTTTTGTGAAGGTTTTACAAAAAACATTTAGAACAAGTGACATGCCGTGAAAGGAAATATTTCGCGTTTAGAATATAATTTTTTTATGCAAAGAATAGAGAATATTAATTGTACAGGGCCGAGAACATTTCGGAGTTTCTCAGCGAACCGAAAATAAATTCCACTCGAAGTCATCACTCAGTGTCGTGGTGACGCTTCACCAGTCAGATTTTTACCCCCAGTGCGACCGACATAACATGCTTTGCCCGCCCACTATGCGCCCCGCTAGCCCTGCTGAATCTGAGATATCCGTTGGTGGTGCGCCCAGCCCACTGCCGCATCACCTCCACCAACACCACCACCACCAGGCCCACCAACAACACCATCCAGCGCACCATCGCCACACCATTGATCTCCTGCAGCACCAACAGCTGCTGATGCAACAACACGCCGCTGCTGCCGCCGCCGCAGGTCTCACTCGCTCCGCCGTCGGCCCCTCCATTGTGGCCGAAGAGTATTTCCAGCCACTGAAACGGCTGCGCATGTCCAGCGAAATGGAGTCATCGTCCTCGTCGCGCGAGCACAACCGCTCACCCAGCCCGGTGCAGGCCAGTGGCGGCACATCGCTACCGCCCACTACCACCGCAGCCACCATGAACCCCGGAGCTGGTGCAGCCGCAAAGTCCAACATTGAAGGCGTCAAAAGCTTCTCCATTGCCGATATATTAGGCCACGAGAAACGTTCCTCATCCACGTCACCACCTCCACACAATGTGCGTACCGGTGGCTTAGTCAGCAGCGGTGCTGGCGTCGGCATACTGCAACCGCGCTCGGAGCCGCTAGAGATGGTGAGTGCCGCTGCCGCGGCCGCTGCTGGCGTGCCGCATCCCATGCTGCTGCCCACAGCGCAAATTGTGCGTCCCTGGGATCATCTGCTCGGTCCGATGCCGGTGCGCCCCTTCATACCGTCGGCGCTGCTGCACTATGAACAGCGACTGGCGCTGGACTACCACCGTCAGCTGCAAGAGCACTTCAACGCACAGGCACAGCTGCTGCGTCACATGGGCATGGACATCATTCCTTCAGAAAGCGGTTCTGAACGCTCCAGCTCGGCGGCTAGCGACTGTTGCTCGCCGGAAATTTTACGCTCGTCGGTGGAATCAGCTACGCAGCCACGACAATCACCTCAAACTGGTGGAGCTACTGGCTGTAGTGGCGCCGAACGGGAACGACACTCGCATTCGTCGACGTCCAGCAATACTGGTGGCAACGGCAACGGGGGTACTGCAACCAATGGTAATGCAATGGGCAGCGGCAATAATGCAGCAAATGCAGGCAACAATGCAAAAACCAAGCCGAATGGTACACCTCTGGATGCACTCTTCCAGATGACCACAAAGGACTTTGACGAGTCTCAAGGTAAATTGCCTGGAAGTATATGCGTTGTTCGTTTCTTCACTCGAAAGTCACTCGAAATATTTAAATATATGTCACTTTTTTGAGGGATGGACACAGCCGTTGTTCAAATGCTCATTCATTCAGCTATTCAATAGCGCAAATCTTACATCTACGTGAACCGTGCCGACATATCCTATATATTTGTTGGTTTTACTCAGCTTTGCATTAGTTCTACCTTCAAAAGCACTTGGCGCTTAATTCAACTGAAACGAGTATTACACATTCTAAATTGCTCGAAAAAGCAATTCAGAATTCGTACTAACGTTCACTCATTTATTGTGCGCTCTGGTCGTCATCGCTCATAACAAGAGATCACCTTATATGCTTAAATCGTTTCTCTATGATTAAATCTTTTTATAAAGTCTTCAAAGAAAGTCCATAAAACTGCATCGATAAACTTCCGGCCCAATTTTCTATAAAACGCTCGAAGACGCTACCACTTTCATTCCACAACGAAGCACCAAAGACGCGCACTTTGCGCAATACGCGTAATTTAGATAAATATCAGCATTAATTAACACGATTTTTTGAAAGGACGCATTCGAGTGCACATAAAATTTGCTTAAAAAGCTTTGACGCGGTAGCCAGCACCA